>QXTE01000125.1:4108033-4316464 GCA_003942145.1 Platysternon megacephalum | reverse complement strand
TTTTTTTTCTCTCCTGCTGACAACTGATCACTCTCCTTATAATGTGTATGGTAAGATCCATTGTTTCATGTGTGTATATATATCTCTTCCTTCTGTATTTTCCACTGCATGCATCCGATGAAGTGAGCTGTAGCCCACGAAAGCTTATGCTACAATAAATTTGTTAGTCTCTAAGGTGCCACAAGTACTCCTGTTTCTTTTTGCGGATACAGACTAACACGGCTATTACTCTGAAACCTGTCATTAAGAAGTTATGTATCTGTACTGAAAACTATGTTCTTTAGCCAGGTCTTTAGGTGATAAACAGTTTCCACCAGGCAGAAGGTCATAGACACTTAGCTGTCTGTCAGCCCATTGTATACTGTGTCTCACAATGTAAGTCTATTTGCATTACTGAGCCTGATGCTAATGAAGAAAGTATGACATCATGTGAGAGAAGATCTGCAGGGAAAAACAAAAACAAAAAACAGCAGGGGGTATCCTGTTTACAAGTAAAGACAATGGATTTGGGGGGTATAAGTGGCATACGGAAGAACACCTGGGAACCTTCACTGAGGAGATGAACTGCCAGCATGTTCTGTCTCGTGAAAGGAGGGTCACAGCCAACTTGGCCGGAAAATGCTGCAAAGATTTTGGGTGAGCTTAACTTTATTAGACGGGGGAATATCTTGTTAATTAAATCTAGGCTCTAGAATGAGTGTTATGATTTTACCTGACCAGTAACCATTTGTGTCCAATACTTTTACGTGCTACTTCTCCAATCTTTCTACTTTGCTAAATAAACGTTGACATGATTTCACTATACACATATCTAAGTGCGATGTGTTAAACAGTTGTATGCAGTGTGGTTGTAGCGGTGTCAGTCCCAGGAGATTATTGTCAAGGAACGGGCCACCCAAATAGCCCAAGAGAACCTGCTTCAATACATAAATAAAACCCCCTCTGACCGCAGACACCTAGTTGTCACCTACCACCCCACACTGGAACCCAGACAGGGCATCCGCAAACAACTGCAACGCATGCTCTAGGGGGACCCCATCCTGAAAGAAATCTTTCCTGAACCCCCTCTTTTGGCCTTCAAACACCCCCCTGTGACACTGGGCCAGAAAGGGTTAAGCAACCAGCAGGCTAAATGACCCAAATTCAACCTTTAAAGACATATTAGAAAAGTATATAAATGGTAATTAGGGCCATTCCTGATAAATAGCTAACAAAGCCAGGTTAGATAGACTAGCGCTTTGAAATGTAAACCTGTATTGGCCACACTTCTTATTTCTATAGCACCATAAGTTGGCATGATCCTTTAGAGACCCATAAAAGACTACGTCTCTACCCAATGAGCTTAGGGCGTGTCATTAAGGGATATGCCTAGTAGTAATGTTTGAAAGATCAGGTTCTAAGGTAAAACAAGTAGCTACAGCAATAACATAACGCAGCATCTTGCACAAAGCTTAAGAGCTACTGCGGACATCTTGCATCCTGGCATCTTGACAGTTAACTTGATTTTTCTAAGTGTATTTTTAACCTGACAGTACTAGACAAAAAAGACTATTTTGGTTCTGCTTTGATTCCTGGGCTTTGTTAGACCTTGGGGGAGTGGAGAAGAGAAGATAAGCTGGCCTCAAAGCCTTCTTTCTTTTGGGTTTATATCTACCAGCCTTGCTGCTTATCATTGCGCCATTTAACTCCCTCTCTATTAAGCAAAAAGAAGGAGAAAAAATAGACATCGTCTAGCCGACCCTTGAACTCCTTTGCACAGGAGACAGGCAGAGCTCAGACAGTGAGATAGTCTGCTGGGATAAGCACCCTCAAGTTGAGATACTTATTTAAGCTGGCCAAACCTTTTTGAGACTGAAAAATGGGGCTGGTTATCACATAGCAGCAGCCTATCTGGAGGGCTCTCTAGGCACGACAAACCGTTGTGTCCATGTACCCTTTTGCTTAGTCACCATTAAAGAGATCTCAGAGCTGGCCAGCGATAGCCAGAGGACAGGATAACTTTCGGGCTTGCAGCTACTGAATTTTCGCTCTGATGATATAATAAAAGGCATTCACCCATCTCAGTATTTATCTAGGTTTTGTCTCACTCTAGTCTTATGCCAAGGTTATGCAGTCGAGGGGACCATGCTAAGATAAAGGGGTGCCCTTTTGGAATGTTACGCTCAGTAATTACCTGCTTTGGTGTCTAATTATGACCCAACTACTAAGTCTCAAAGCAGGTCAGGGTTCAGCCTGAGTGTGGGGGAAAGGTTGGGGGTGGGATCAGTGCTCGTGAAGGCCAAAATGCGTGACCCTCTGCTACCTGAGCTTAGGAGAGGTGCTCAGACTAATATCCTCCTGGTTCGAATGGGAGGGCACTGATCATGAT
The DNA here is from genome assembly GCA_003942145.1 of Platysternon megacephalum. Lineage (NCBI taxonomy): Eukaryota > Metazoa > Chordata > Testudines > Platysternidae > Platysternon > Platysternon megacephalum. The sequence goes on along the minus strand of QXTE01000125.1, from coordinate 4,314,096 downwards.
CAGTGCATGAGAGGGCGAAGGGCGCTTAGTTGAAGACACCATCTCTGTCCTGAGGAGGGGACAAGCTAAATTTCAGACATGACACAAGGAAGGTTGGCAGAACGAGGGGTGTCGGGGGACAGACCATGCAGCTCCTCTCTGGAGGTGCATGAGCATCGTGGGAGGTTGTGTTCAGGGTTTCTGCTCGTTTCTTTTTTATAAACGAGCAAAGATTAAGATCCAGGACAGAATGTTGGAAACTCATTTACTGTGGGCCCTGCCGAAGGACTGAGAGTTGCCAGGAGGGATTTAGAGACAAAATCTAACGCTGACCGAAGTCAATGAAAAGGCTGACATCAGTGGGCTCTGGCTCATGCCCTAGTGGAGAGGAGAGCTTGCTGGTGCAGAGCGAGAAGGGTGTTCCATGGAGAAGAAATGAAATGCATGGAAAACACAAATGCGCACACAGAAGATGTGGGGGAAATGGACCAATGGGGCATCAGGGCTCTTGCTTTGGGCTCCCCTTGCTCCAACTACCCCTAAACCTGTTCCTCTTCAGTGCACTCTGCAAATCATTAGCAATGTCCCTAGACTTGTGCAGAGAGGGGCGTAAAGGGGAGAAGGGGCGGGGGTGCCAGGGGATTGGGTAGGAGGGTGGAGTTTGCACACTGGTTGAATTTGTAGTTTTGGGTGCACATTTTGCACACAAAGTTGCCCGTGGTCCCAATGTGTGGGCGAAGTGACAGAGATAGAGCCCTGGCTCTGAACATCCCAGCACTGTGGGGCAGCCGAGATCTGGATCTAGAGCTGAACTCTGAGGCTCAGGCCACTCTCTAGACGGGGTTCTTGTTTTATCCAGATTGCTTTGTTATTTGCTTCAGTACCCTTCCTCTACTGTGCCTGATGCCTGCTCTGCGGGGAAAACCTCCGCTGGAATTTCCCAGTTTGGCTTCATGCCCTGATTTGGGAATTGCGCACGCTAGATTCCAATCTCGCAACTTCTCCGCTTCTGCTTGAATTAAAGTCCCGCTAGAGGGGATATGTTAGATCTCATCCGTTCCGGTGAGAGCCACAGCTGCCTCTTTGACCTTGTGTCCTGAAAAAAAAAAAAATCCCAGTGGTCCAGGTGCTTGCAGCCACTTATGGCCTTGCAATCCCCCATGCAGTGATTGGCCCTGCCCTGCGCACAGCAAGGTCACTGAAGCAGTCAGTGCCAGGTCATGTCCTCTGACCTTCTCTCCCTATTGGGCTTGCGCCTTCTCGGAGGCAAGGACATGTTTAGCAGCCTTCTCTTATCCTGTTGTTTTGTGCTGCGCTGCGCTGCTCACTGAACTGCAATGAGTTACTGCTGGGGGTCTCTACCTTGCCCAAACTACTGCGGAAGTGGTAAATGAGGGCTCCAAAAAGAGAGTCAGTGACATGCTGTTCTAGGGGAAATACTGGCTCCGGCTGAGTGGTTCTGATTCCTTTATTCATCTAATGGGCGCAGAGGGAGAGAAGAGGCTCGTGGTTTTCCACATTTTTTCTAATTATAATAATTTTACAGATCGCAACTGAAAAATCCCAAACTAGCTCATAGAAAATAATCATGTGTTCTACCTCGGTGTAATGCAGCCATTGCTGGGGTGGAGGATGACAGCCAACAACAGACAGCACAATAGCAGCGGGGAAAGACATTTTAGCTTTGGAGCAAACACTCACTCTTAGGAAAAGTGCCTTGAGTTTGTGGATGCCCACAGAGAACAGAGAGGACCGTGGGTGATCCTGGGCCTAAGCCCCCGTGGGACGCAGGGGCTGTAATACAGAAAGATAAAACGCTATGCTAGCCCTGTCGTGTTTACAATCCGTGGGTCCAAGGAGTGCAGTGGTTTCAAACCTGAAGCTTTGACCTCTAAGCTATCTGCTCCTCTACTTAATTGCTTAACCCTTTTTCCGCTCTATTGAAGGAGAAGGCAATGCTCACCTATCAGGGAAGAAAATGAAAATGATCCGTCTGCCTGGCAAGGTGATTCATTCACTTAGGACAGCAGGAACAACACTCTCTTGTGGCCCAGCATAGTGAAGCTAGGAGCGAGCCAGCATCCATGTGAGTAAATATTTAATGTTTTATTATGCCACAAATTAGGGCTGTGTTCCCATCTACAGTGAATTAGCTGAATGCTCTGCAGTTTTAGGGGAAGCCTTTTCAGATTTCTACTGACCAGACCTGCAATTACCTTGTCCCCATTTATTTGCTCAGTTTGATAAATAACACAGTAGATAGATTTTGTGTGTTTGACTGGTGGGTCTATAGGGGTGGAAGTATCGGATTTCTGCCACTTGGGGCTGGTGTGCTATTAATATTCCACTGGCACCTTGAGTTCCCAGCAGAGAGAGAGCACCCATTGTGCTAGGTAAGAGACAGTCCCTATTACAAAGAGCTTATAATCTAAATAGACAATACAGACAAAGGAAGCACGATTATCCCCCTTTTACAGATGGGAAACTGAGGCACAAAGATTAAATGACTTGCCCCAGGTCACACTAGCAGTCTGTGGCAAAGCCAGGAATTGAATCCAGGCCTCTTTACTCCTTGTCCAGTGCACTAATCTTTACCAGATTGGAAATGTGCTATTATTTTGCCTCTATTTTCACTATGCTTTTTACACACTGGAAAAGGGTCCATAGACCATCAAAGAGATGCTCTTTAAAGATGTATTTAAATCCTAATAAATGTGTTGCACAATAATTTATTCTTGTAATTAAAAGATTTAGTAATATTTTACATATATTTAAACAGCACTTTCCCATGGAGTAAAATATGTTCCCTGCTTCCAAGAGTTCCTAGAGTAAATATCTCCAAGAGCACACGTATTTGTACAAAGCTTGAATGCCTGTCTCTGCAGTGTTTCTATTGGCTAGAGAAGTGACTGGGAGCAGACTAAAAAGGATACATTGTTTCAACCATTGTTCTAGTCTGCACTTATCTGTAATTAACCGGAGACAGAACTATAGCAAAAATCACTTTGAGAACTACATATAAGGGAGCTATGTGGAAGCTGCTTTGAATTTCGTGACTAACTATTCTGTTCATCTTTAATAGAGAGAGGCAGCTACTAAGGATAAGCATTTCATAAGGAAATCCAACTGAGAGGTTACTGGTTTTTTTCAGGCCATATCTTTAAATACTGTTTTACATTCGATGCCGCCCCTATAGACTTAAAAGGATTTCTGGAAAAGAGTGTGCAGGAAATTAAAAGACACAGCCACAGGAATTTGGAATGAGACAGCCTGAGTTTCTTAATTTCCATAGAGGCCTCACTGTTGCCCATCACACCAAAAACCAGCACACACCCCCCTTCACAGCAGGAGCTGCACTTGCTCTATATCTCACCTCTACCTATGAAACCGCAGAGAATGTGTTCAGTGCCTCTGAACCCTCACAAATCTTTCCAGCTCCTTCTCCTCAAACAGCCACCCATAAAACTGAGCCACTCCCTCAGCTGCCCCTGCCACAGGCTTTGCTATATAACCTTGTGCTGGCCAATCACAGGGCGACAGCAATCATGCTGTGCAGGTTATCCCAGGCACTGCAATTAAGCCTAATCAGCTGTACCCTATAAATTAACTTCTAGAGGAACTTTCACTGTGGGGTTTGTAAATTTTGATTTGAAAAGCTAGCTAGAGAAAACCTAGCTCTTCTTGCAGTTTATCCTAAACAGCCACAAGCCAGGGAACACTTAGACCTACAGGGATCTCACAGACCTGTTTCCCTGAACCAAGACTCCTAATAAAACCCTGATTTCTATGGCCCTGAACCTGGCTGGGATGATTTAGTTGGGATTAGGTCCTGCTTTGAGCAGGGGGTTGGACTAGATACCTCCTGAGGTCCCTTCCAACCCTGATATTCTATGATTCTAAGAAGGGACTGTGATGTTGCAACCCTCGGCATCATGAGGCCTAACTTTTAGGCTCCTAGAAATACCACAGGAACATGCTGCTAGCTACAAAGCCACCTAGGCTCCCTGTACAATAAGCAAGTTGATACAGGCACCTCAGACTGCGATCCACAAAGCCGGCACGCTAGGGGGTGTAGTCAATGATTTTAGTTTATTGTTCATTTCTTGTGGGATGTTATGACTAATTAACCTGTTAGGACACCTCTTCCTAGAGACTCTCAATCTGAAGCAAGGAGCAGAGGTGACTTTCTCTCTGTTCAGCTTGTTGGGGGGCTTGAAACTGTAGCTCCAACTCAGAGGTGTAGTACCACATTGCTAACTTCTCTTTAAATAAAATAAAAGGCTACAGTGGGGAGCCACCTAAGCTAGCCAATGGGCGATGCCGATAAGCTGGTGTGTCCAAAGCACCCTGCCCCTCTCTGGGAGTTCGGTGCCTAAGTCCTGGTTGCTGGAGGCACCTGGCTCTGTCATGATGCAGGAACCAAAACAGGTAAGCAGCTGCCTAACTCATATGTGGGGCCCCAGCCGGTAGGTGTGTTCAGAGGCCTTCTTGCTCCATACAAAAGAGCTGGGAGGAGTGGGTTAGCCTAGTGGTTTAGGGGCCTCTCCTAGGAGCTGAGACCTCCCCTCTGCCTGCTGAAGAGAGAGGATTTGCCTAGGGACCCAGGTGAATGCAGTAACCACTGAACTAAAGTATCAGAGGGGTAGCCGTGTTAGTCTGGATCTGTAAAAGCAGCAAAGAATCCTGTGGCACCTTATAGACTAACAGAGGTTTTGCAGCATGAGCTTTCGTGGGTGAATCCCCACTTCTTCGGATGCAAGTAGTGGAAATCTCCAGGGGCAGGTATATATATGCAAGCAAGAAGCAAGCTAGAGATAACGAGTTTAGNCAGACTCCAAAGAGAAACTGCTGAGCTTCAGTTCATCTGCAAATTTGACACCATCAGCTCAGGATTAAACAAAGACTATGAATGGCTTGCTAACTACAGAACCAGTTTCTCCTCCCTTGGTTTTCACACCTCTACTGCTAGAACAGGGCCTCACCCTCCCTGATTGAACTAAACTCGTTATCTCTAGCTTGCTTCTTGCTTGCATATATATACCTGCCCCTGGAGATTTCCACTACTTGCATCCGAAGAAGTGGGGATTCACCCACGAAAGCTCATGCTGCAAAACCTCTGTTAGTCTATAAGGTGCCACAGGATTCTTTGCTGCTTTTACTGAACTAAAGGACATTCTGAGGCAGGGCATCCCACAGACTCTCCTCTTGTAGCTGGGTAATTGAGTATTTATTGGTCCTGAGAAAGAGCGTGAATGACTCTGTAGGCTGGTGCAGTGTTGTTCTAGCCGTGTCAGTCCCAGGATATTAGAGAGACAAGGTGGGGGAGGTAATACCTTCTATTGGACCAATGTCTGTTGGTGAGAGAGACAAGCTCTGGTGCTCTTCTTCAGGCCTAGAACGCTCACCTGAGAGGGGGCAGAGCCTGTTCAAATCCCTTCTCTCCAGCAGGCAGAGTGGGAACTTGAACCGCTGGTCTCCTACATCCCAGAGCAGTACCCTAATTACTGGGATCAAGGTTATAAGCCAGGTCCTCCCCCTGCTGGATGTTTTGGGTGGAGTGAGGGAGTCTCCGCGGGGTCTGCAGGCGAGACACATGTTCTTCCACTCACCTTCCCCGGGGACGTGCGTGGCCTGGAGTGAGGCAGCAGAGCCAGTGCTCACAGGCAGGAACGTTTGCAGTGGAAATGTTGGCGCTGAGTGAGTTTTGGTGCCTACGGGGCTAGGGAGCAGCAGCTGAGCGAGGTTTTGTGGATCACGGTGGTGTCTAAAAACAAGATGTAGGTGCCTAAGTCTGGGGGTTGTGCACTTAAATGCCTTTGTGGATCCAGGCCTGTCTGTCTACCTAGGTTTTATCCATACTGGAGGACTGCTCTTACAGCTGTGCTGTTGTTGGGTGATTCTACAGAAGAGTAACTCTGGATTTACAGGGGTGGATATCTGATTAGAGTCTGGCCCAGTAATGGCATATGGATATCTTTGCATGTGGCAATGTAGAATAGATAGGGAGAGGAGTAGGGCTGGGAAGGGGAAGGGTGGGGGGGGGAGTGTCAAACATTTTAACAAGATCTTGGTTACTGTGGAGACTCAGAAAAAGCAAGAATGTGAAAATGGGCTGGATTCACAAATGCCCCTTTCCTCCCAGTCCTTAGCTATTGAAATCAGACCGTTTGATTGATGGATGAACTTTCTATTGAGTGATGTAGGGGAAACAATCAATAGCTGGCAATTCTAAGCGAATAGTAATAATAGCAGTGATCACTTTTCAGACAACTTGCAAGAAAAAAAGTTCTGCTGTACAAAGATGTCAATAAATGCCACAATCTATACAGCCTTATTAAAAAAAAAGTCCACGGATGGTCTGTAATAATAGTCCAAACCACTGTCCCTGACAATGGAGTTTGGGGCCACTAGTGTTTTTGCAAGGGTGCTGTAGGCCGGTTCTATTGAGGCTGGAGGGCTGAGTGCTATATGGAGACATTATTTTAATGCTTATGCTCAAGGAGGTGAATGCTGCTTGACTCCGTTGTAGGGGTAATGCTGCATATTTGAAGTACACAGCTCCCCAGCCAAGGAACTGGAGCATTCATTAATTCCGTGCTGCAATACCCCTCACAAGTATTAGCCTGTTTTAAAGATAAGGAAACTGAGGCAAAGAGGAGGGAAGTGACTTATCCAGCAGCAGACTGTAAGTCAGTGTTAGAACTCAGGTCCCTTGGTGCCTTAGTCCCATTTTTAACCACTGTGGGGAGGGATAGCTCAGTGGTTTGAGCATTGGCCTGCTAAACCCAGGGTTGTGAGTTCAATCCTTGAGGGGGCCACTTAGGGATCTGGGGCAAAATTGGTCCTGCTAGTGAAGGCAGGGGGCTGGACTCGATGACCCTTCAGGGTCCCTTCCAGCTCTATGAGATAGGTATATCTCCAGATATTATTATTATATTGATCACTGATCCCCTGGCATCCCGTAACTAAGATGAGCAAGGAGTCAGCTGCTGCCACCCTGGGAGATACTAAGCCGTACACGCCCTGTAGGGCACCACAGATTTAGCAGTGAATTTCACTCCTGAAGTGAAAAGCTCCCCAAATGCACTCACTGCGTAGAGTGGCTAGACTGGGGAAAGACCAAAAGAGGAATACAAATACAAGGCTGAAATGGAACAGAGAGCGGAGAGAATGACACAGAAATCCAGAGACACGGTGGTAAAGGGAGCAGAGAGAGGGAAATGCTGATGAACAAATAAGTGCCACACACACAAATACATGCCTGAGATTGGGTGCCCTGCTTAGGGAAGCCTATTTCCCTTTCCCTGGTGTACGGTACATGCCTCCTCTGGGTAGACGAACAGCTTTGGTTTTGTTTAATAATGAACCTATTTCCCTTGGAATAAAAGTGAGTTTACATTCTAGAGGGAGGTAGATAACGAACGGTTCCCAAAGTCAATGTAGTTTTGCAACCCCCAGGCAATAGGTTGACAGCTTTGTGAGATCGCCTACTCCACAAGTTCCCCTAATTCTTTGCACTTTAGCAGTGATTTCAGGTGCTGCCGCTCAGAGTGACACCTGCACCACCCACCCACGGCGGTGCCAGCAGGAAAGAAGCGACAGCTACACATTTAGAGCGGGGAGAAGTGAGCCGTGGGGGTTTTTTGCAGGAAACAATGGTGCTCATTGTGCCCTGGAATCAGTGAGTGTCCATTCCAGGTTGGTGATCCTAGGAGATGATACCTTTTGGGTGCTCCTAAGGCAAATCCTGGGGTCGATCGTTAAGCTAAAAGAGCTTCTCTCAGGAGTGTAAGTGCTAAAGGCTTCTGATTTTGGAGCTGATTCAATACCCAATCGTGTCCACTTGTGGTTTAGCTGCTAGCTGTGTTGCCTGTATTTACAAAGCCACAAACCTGATCTGCGGTGTGTAGTAACACTTGGAACATTTCTGTTCTTCATTGTCCAGATACCCATCAGCACTGTTTCCTCTGGCCCAGTCCAACCAGAATCCACCCTCCCAGGCCTGTTTATACTGTCTGGAGCAACAACTTGGCTCCCCATCATTGCAGGTAAGTCTCATACCATCCTTCTGAGTCCATCAGGACAGAATTAGGCCCAAAGGGGATTTGCTTCTAGAGATTCTCCAGAAGCCAACTTTCCAAAACGCAGCTCCTGCTGATGCATCACATCAGCTCTGCTGACTTCCTTTAAAAGCCTGACCTAGGAACATAAATTACCATCAAGGCTGACAAGGATATACCCTTTGTGGCAATAACTAATGCCGCTGATGTTTCTTTGTACAGAACATCCTTTTCGCTTTGGCATTGTGTATATATCATTGAGATTATTAATGCATGAATCTCTCACTGATATTAATGAGGCTGATGCACGCATGCATGGAGGAATAGCCCCCTCTTCCTTGTGCATTTCCCACTCGCTCTGCAGTGATCAGATAGTGATCACCAGCCTCCTCTTTGTCAGGAGAAAGGGTGATTTGTTGCAAAGGACTCATTTCTTAATGTCTTCACTTTCCGCAGAAAGCTCAAAACAGCATTACTCATCCCTTGTAATACAAGAAATATCCTAAAGAACAGTGTCTGCAGCTACAGCAGCCAGGATGGAAACACCTGTCAGGGATGGTCCAGATAATACTTAGTCCTGCCACGAGTGCAGGGGACTGGACTAGACGACCTCTTGAGGTCCATTCCAGTCCTACAATTCTATGATGGCCATCAAATTAATCCTAATGCTTCATGGCACCAGCTGGAGTCCGGAAGGAATCTCTCTTCCATGACATAGCTATTGTAAAAAGGGGCATGGTATAGTGATTGTGGTGACAGTAGGAGCAAAGGGAACCATGCTTTGACATATCCAGCATGGGCCACTGCTGAAGACAAGCTACTAGATATTACAGCAGACAGTCATAGGCAATCCAAAGAACATTAATACAAATAAAGTTAATATAATCTTCTCACCCTCTCCTCAATGCTCCATCCTTCATAAAGCAGCCCTAGAATTCAAGGTCAATGTTATTTTTTTATACAGGAGATTACTGCCTTTGGCCATTTTTTAAAGGCACAGACTTGTTCTAATGTGTTACGTTAATTACATCTAAAAATATTCCCAACATTTTTCCAAAGCCTAAAGTCCAAGCTCTACTTTGCTTCAATGAGACTTTTTCCAGAATCAGGACTTAGTGGTAGCAGAGTCAAGCTTGCCATCACTCCAAGGAAAAGATGTTCATCTATTCCTAGCACACTGAGAAGCTCAATAATTCCGTGCTCTCATGGATCAATGCGACATTGAGTCGAGGATCCTTCACAGGAAACTCTCTGCCTTTAGCTCCCTTCCACTTAAACCAAAGATACTTTTTGCCTGGGTGCCTCAGCTGATCTCCACTGCACATATGAGTTCAGGAAAACAGTGTGACGGTTCTCGGTGCACCCAGGACTGTTGTTACTCCCTGCCTCTTGCGAGAGGGAGTCTTTCTTATGGAAGCTCCCCTGCCACTGCCACTCAAGCATACATCTCGCAATGATTACAAGTTTTGACAAGTTATGAGCTTTCTGTCGATATCTTATATGTTACTCTTTGGGGATATCCTGTGCTTGTTGTAGTGAGTTTGTCAGGTCTGAGGTGAGAGCTGTTTGCAGAGAACAGGGGACCCTTTGCCAGGAGGTCTTTGTGTTGCAAGTGGATTGAATCCAGGCAGATGGGAACCACATTCCTCAGAGCGATGGCATGGTAAGATTCAGGGGCTGTTTATAAGCCTGAATCTGGATGCACTGCTGGGTCAACAACCCTCTCGGAAGTTCAGCTCATGTGCCCATCCTGGTTTACTTGCAAAAGTCTTCCAGTTGGGGCACTGATCTGCTCATTAATTTTCAGTGGACAAATGAGTACTTTGGAGCTGCCATTTCTCATGTTCTGAGTCCTAGCCATCGGCCTGGAGCTGGAAAGGTTTTGCAGTTTGCTTGGTGCATGACTCAGATTTTATTGGCACTGTAGCGCTGCAGTTAAATACTTAAAATAATTGTATGGTGCAATTGTTAAGTGACAATCCTGGAGTGTTCAACCCTCAGCCGGGGCTGGGAACCCGGTACCGTAAGATAGGAGGGCATACAAGCTGTGCTGCATGAACTGCTCTCCTCCCCACAAAAGTGTTTTCCTCCATTAATACAATTAATGACACAGTAATATCGGTTAGTTTTTCCTAAACTAATTAACTATCCAGCACAGACTACCTATGGAGATTTAAGCATTAAAAACAGGCAGGCAATTAGAAAGCCCTGGAAACATTTTGCAATAACATTTCTAGGGCCATTGGCCAACTGTTCAAATGTGCAAGTCTGCTGATGTATGTCAAAGCAGGATGAGAAGGAAATTATGTGGAGCAAAGAGTGTATACTAGAGACCGATGATTATTGGTACCACAGAGGCCCTATTCACTACCAGAAAGAGAGATCAACCACCATTACAGAGAGAGAATTAGAACTGGTCATAAGACAGTAAACGTTTTCCATTAAAAACATTAAAACGAAAGTTTGGTTGTTTTTTCCCCAAAAATTCTTCAATTTTGGCTGTTTTCATTGAAAAATGGGGACATTTCTAAAGAAATTTAAATGGTCATTTAAAATAAAGGTAATTTTTCATCAAAAAATTTTTTTTTAAACAAAGTTTTGAGCAAGTCTAGCTACGCCCCTCTTGAACCCTGTCTACATTCTAGTCTACACTAGAATTGCTACAGCAGTGCAGCTGGCAGATGCTCTATGCCGACGGGAGAGAGCTCTCCCATCGGCATAATTACTCCACCTCCCCGAGCGGCGGTACCTGTGTCGGTGGGAGAGCGTCTCCTGCCAACATCGCGCTGTCCACACTGGCGCTTAGGTCGGTGTAACTTGCGTCGCTCGGGCTTTTCCACACCCCTGAGTGACTTAAGTTATTAAGGGCTAATGTGTACAAGCCCTAATTCCATGTGCTCTTTGAAGGGTTTCCTTTGACCAGTTCTAAAGGTGTTGCCCTTAAGCTCTGCACTACAATGCAGTTTTGTAATGACATGATTATGCAACCCACTGGTCAGCGTGCGACATCTCCCGCTATGTGCCTGAGCCACAGAGGACACAAGTCTGTGACAGGCAGCAGCAAAGCGTGGTTCTTTCGCTCACGCTGTAGAGCCTGCTGCTGTCAGCTTGGTTCAATCCCAGGGATAGCCAAGCCCCCAGCCTCATTCGTGCAGAAGTTGGGTGGTGTGCAGCGAATGACAAAGGGGCTTGTGAATAGGGTGACCAGACAGCAAATGTGAAAAATCGGGATGGGGGTGGGGGGTAATAGGAGCCTATATAAGAAAAAGACCCAAAAATCGGGATTGTCCCTATAAAATCGGGACATCTGGTCACCCTACTTGTGAACAACAAGGCAGGGACCTCGTGGATTGGTGCCCTATTGTTGGTCAAACTTCACAATGTAAATCTGGTGTAAATCTCACCAGGACAAGTGAGAGGATGTAGAGCAGGAGGAGGCAACCTATGGCACGGGTGCTGAAGGCGGCACGCCGAGCTGATTTTCAGTGGCACTCACACTGCCCGGGTCCTGGCCACCGGTCCAGGGGGCTCTGCATTTTAATTTAATTTTAAATGAAGCGTCTTAAACATTTTAAAAACCTTATTTACTTTACATACAACAATAGTTTAGTTATATATTATAGACTTATAGAAAGAGACCTTCTAAAAACGTTAACATGTAGGACTGGCACACGAAACCTTACATTAGAGTGAATAAATGAAGACTCGGCCCCCCACTTCTGAAAGGTTGCCGACCCCTGATGTAGAGGATGAGTCAGGTGTTTGAAGGTTACCATGCTCACTGGGAGGATACAGCCCCAAAGATGTCTTGTCTGCCATCTGGGGGCAATAGCTAAGCCCCCTGCTGACTAGCAAATTACTTTTGCCTGACCCCCTATCAAATGTCATATGAATATGGGGTAAGTTGGTTGAGCATTCTCATAAGTAAATGTCTTTCTTCTCTCCATGCCCAGTAAATGCGTGACAGCATCTCCTCTCCAAGCTCATCCGTTGGCTGTGGCAATGGGATGGCCCGTTGCTTAGACAAACAGCTGCCTTTTTAACCAAGGATTGAATAGGTCTTGAAGAACAACGGACTTTTTTAATTTTTACAGGTGGTCACTCCAGAACTGGACTCTGGTGAGGCAGAATGGGGAGATTGCACTGTGTCTTCCTAGACTCTACCTGCTTTTTGGGGAAGGAAGAAACTTTATTCTCCACAGTTCTCAGTCCAGCCCTGAATTCACTATTAAATAAGTATCCACATGTCTTTCACTAACAGAAATGGCGGGCAGAAAAACAGGTTAGCAATTCCTCATCTACCTCCTGAACTCTGGGCTGAGCAGTCCTCAGTTTTGCTGAACACAGAGGGGAACAAAGCGAGCCCTGGAAGGACAGCCCAGACACTTCTCACCATCTCTCTCTTTCCAGTAGCCCCTGGAAGGGGAGTTTACGAGAACAGCCAAGAGCAGAGCTGGCTGCAGCTGTGCATTTGCTGAGCATGGCGAGAAGAAAGACTGGAGCAGGTTGTGACAGCTGCCACAAGAGGCTGTTGGGTCCAAGACTTTAGTAAGGTTCAGGGAGGGATTGGACGTTGCTATGGATAACAAGGCCACCCAGAGTTATGACAGTTAATGCCGACAAAGAGTTCTGGAAGAAATAAAAACGTCCTGCTTCAGGTTTAAAACCAACACTCACGGCAGGCAAATTATCCCATATCTCCCACTGCAGGGTTTTACACTTTCCTCTGAAACATCTGGTACTGACCACCATAAGAGCCAGGATATGGGGATACATGTAGCACAGGTCTGACCCAGTCTGGCAATTTCCTGTGTTTCCTATGCGCAGCAGCCAGGCCCAGAGGTCTGATTCCCTGACAGCAGATGCAACAGCTCTGTGTGGCTCTGTGTCATTCGCACAAGGTTACGCTCCTTTATACAAATGCAATCTGCTTTGAATGACATTCCAATTCAGCCGCCAGCTCTCACTTGGTGTGACTGGAAGATGGAAATCAAATAGCTTGTGTGACTGATTGGCAGAGATGTGCGTGACTTTTCCCTCAGAAGGTCGAAATGGGGAAGGCTGCATTTCCCACCCCCCAGCATCTCCAGGGCATTTTCCATAAATTTTGCGCTAAGTGAAACTGTCATTACAGCATCATGTCAGAGAGGCTGTTAGAAATGGAAGGTCAAAGGTCAAATTTAGCATGCTTACATCCCTGTGGCCTCACTGATGGTGGTTTTGAATTGGAGATTGGGAATCAGTTTAAACCAGGGTCTAGCTAAATCATTTGGGACCTTTTTAAAAAAATGATTAACCCAAAGCATGGAAAGTTTTAGGGGAAATTTTGAGGAAGCTTAGAGTGTACATAAAGGAGAGACTGATAAGGGAAGTTGGAGTATTAACTCAAGGTGATGCAGTTATAAATTCACACTCTCCCTATCTCTTTCTTGGATGGATTATTACAACAATCAATAAATAAAACTAAAGAGGTGACAGGCTTCCAGGCAAGCATTTCACTTTCAGTTCAAGAGCAGTAGCCTCAAGCTTCTCCAGCTGATTTTTAATTAAAAAGTGAAAGCCCTTTGACTTTTTCATCTCTGAAGAGAGGGGAAGAGTTTTAAACACACAAATGGCCATTCGGCACCCAAAGCCCTTTGAAAGTTACTAGGAGTCGGATCCTAAACCCCTCTGATTCGGGCCTTTGGAAATCTCCCTTATGCGCTGTCATGAACATACAGCTAAGGGTAGCATAAAATCCCTCCTTTACCTGTAAAGGGTTAAGAAGCTGAGATAACCTGGTTGGCACCTGACCAAAAGGACCAATAAGGGAAGAAGATACTTTCAAATCTGTGGGGGAAGATTTTTGTTTTGTGTTCCTTTGTTCTCTCGGGGTCAGCGAGGAATCAGGGCAGGGATATTTTGGGGAAACAGGAACTCCAAGTGGTCCTTTTCCTGAATCTTTGTCCAACTCACTTGGTGGTGGCAGCGATACCGTCCAAGGACAAGGAAGAATTTGTGACTTGGGGAAGCTTTTAACCTAAGCTGGTAGAAATCAGCTCCCTGAAGCCACCAGCCTCTGGCAGCACAAGCCTGGCCAGGCCTCCACGGGCCCTTATTCTCCATACAGGTAGCGTTACCAACCCCCGAGTCCTCGGCATGGTCTGCAGTGTCCAGTCGGCTCTCGACTGAACACTCACGGAATGACCAGGCCAGCTGTTCCCAAAGGCACAGGACTCACCTGCTCGTCACACAGTCACTCAGGACCAGCACTTTGCTTAGCACTGCAGCTCTTACATATACTTACAGTGAAATCGAAAGTACGTGTATTATCAAAGGCTGGAGATGCAAATGATGGTGAGTAAGAATATTGGAAAGAAATGGCTACATGCAAAACAAAATCAGAACATGCTTTTTAGAGACTAAACTTAACTAACAAATTACGCTCGACTAGGCTAAAGAAGCTTATCTCACCCACAGTTCTCACCAGCATTTTCAACCAAGCCTGGTTGAGATCCCACTTTCATAAAGCAAATTCACTGTCCGTTTACTTCTTACGTAAGGGATGCCAGGGTGTTTTCTCCCCGCCCCTTCAAATACAGTAGAGCAAAACTTCAAAGTGCACATGAAGTGCACCTGTTCTTCCCCCCCCCCCACACACACATGTGATGCTTTTTCAGGGTGCCCCAAACCGTAAGCCAGTGTTACCTCTCTGCCTCCGCAAGGGTGAGCTTTGCTGGGACGTAGCCTGTGTGTCAGCTCCCTGCCACACCCGTCTGTCCGCCGCACCAGCAAACTCCTCCAGACTCTGCCAGTCGAAACCTTGCAGGGAACATTCAGTGAACTCAGAGATGTCTCCCTGCAATCTCCAATCCCTCTCCCTGGCCACTCACAGAAATTATTACATCCGCTGTCTCCAGAGAGACTGAGTGCTCACACTTTAATTCAGTATAACAGCGCTGAGAGGTTTTACAGTAAGCTCAAACCAAGTGTATTAACAGAGAACAGAGGTTTAAGTGATACCGAGCAGAGATGGCAGAAACAGAAAATGGTTACAAACAAAACAAAATAAAACATGCTCTCCAGTGTCTACGACTTAACTTTAGCAAGCTACAATCGTCACCTAAACAGCTGCCTCACTTACATCAAGCTCCCAGCATCTCCAGCTCTTCTGGCAAGAGGATCAAACATTCGCAGACTCAGAGGGTGCTGTCCCCTTTCTCTCCTAAGTGGGGGATGGAACTTAGGGCATGTCTACTCTGCAACTAGTAGACATGCCCAACTCGGGCTTGCGGGGCTCAGGCTGCGGGGCTGTTTCATTGCTGTGTAGACTTCTGGGCTCAGACTGGAGCCTGGGCTCTAGGACCCTGTGAGCTGGGAGGCTCCCAGAGCTTCGGCTCTTGCCCGAGCCTGGAAGTTTACACAGCAATGAAACAGCCCCGCAGTCCGAACCCAACTCAGCTGGCACGGGCCAGCCGCAGGTCGGTCTTTGCTGTGTAGACAGATCCTAAGGGGTTCTCTCCCATTCTCTGCCTTCTGCTGAAATGCACCCCCAGGTAAGGTTCTTCTCCCCTGCTGTTTCCCTGTCCACTCGTATGTAAATGTAACTTCCATTGTCTCTGGCATCACCTTGTTCAATTTACATTGGAGATGGACAAAACAACATTCCTTTGTCTAGGGCAAACTTGTTTATCAAATCTGCCCCCAAAACGTATTTTAAGAACATATTTCCAGGACACCTACATAACTCTTTCCACACCAGCTGGACATACCTCACACAATGACATTAATCATCAGCGTGTTATCAGTTTTTACGTGATCCCTTACAAGCCATGGTTTGGCTAAATATTCATGACAATAGTATATTGGGTGTGCCCTTTGCCAGTTGGCATGAAGGGGCTCTGAGGGTCACCCCCCCCCCCCCACCACACACCGTTTTTCTCTTCCTATTAATTTAATTTCCTTCTGAAGGTCTCACAATCCTTCATTTGCATCCAGTTCGGACTTGATAGGAGACCCATTGGAAACAAGACACTACTCAGTTTACGTGTAAACGGATGGATAAACTTCTCTTGTCTGACAGGAAACCTCTTTGTCACCTTTGCTGGTGACCAATCCCTACACACAGACTGTAAGAATACATTTTCAGTGTATACAGACAACTCCTTACACAACTGCTGTACGTGCGTTTCACAGTGATAGTGGTGACCGATGTGATGCGTCATTTATTTGTGACCTCATACCAGACTTGGGTGATTCCTGGGCCCATTGCCATGGGCACTAAGTGGTTCCTGGGTCTCTCTCACACACACACACACACACACACACACACACACACACACACACACACACACACACACACACACACACACACACACACACACACACACACACACACACCCTATACATGAGTGATTCTAATCTCACTTACACTGTAGCTGATTCTGCTTGATCCTGGTGTAAATCAGGAACAATTCCGCTAATGTCAATAGTCAAATCCAGGTGTGATCGGTGTAAGATCAGAATCTGGCCCACTGACTTCAGACTGCAAATTTATGCCACTGTGCTGTATATGAGGTCAGAATCAGGCCCACAATAGCTATGTTAAGAGCATAGATGAAATACAATACACACACACGCTGCATTGTGTATACTCAGCAATGAAAAGCTTGCCGTTGTCTAGTGTATCATTCCCTAGGAGAGCAAACTCCTCCCCAGCCCCAGCTGGCTATAGATCTGCAGATACCTCCTGAGCATATCCCTGGCTCCTGAGTTCTGCCCCTGGGTCACTGGGAACTCCTCCTGTAGCATGAGCATGCCAGTGATAATAGATTGGCAGACACACAGCAGGGGCTTTGCCTCCTCTGGGAGCGGGTGACTAAACTCTAGAAAGACTCCGAGCCCTGTTTTTTTCAGTTAGTTTCTTGGAGCTCGATGGGGAACCCTTTACTCACAGGAGTAATCCTGAAGTCAGCGAGGCTTTGCATGAGAGTGGGTTGGAGGAGCGGACAGGTTGCTGATACAGAGCGATCCGGCTCACTTGGTACGCTGGGCAAAAGCAAACAGTGTGCATTTAACTCAGCCAGATGATAGATCTAGGAACAAAGAATGCAGGCCGTTCTTGCAGGATGGGGGACTCTATCCTGGGAGGCAGTGACTCTGAAAATGATTGGGGGGGGGGGGAATCGTCTGAACGTGAGCTCCAGTGCAACGCTTTGGCCAAAAGGGCTAATGCAATCCTTGGATGTATAAAAGTGGGAATCTGGAGTAGGAGTGGAGAGGTTCTATTACGTCTGTATTTGGCACCGGTACAACCGTTGCTGGAATCCTGTGTCCAGTTCTGGGGCCCACGTTCAAAAAGGATGTTGATAAATTGGAGAGGGTTCGGAGAGGAGCCATTAGGATGATTAAAGGACTGGAAAACCTGCCTTATAGTGATAGACTCCAGGAGCTCAATCTGTTTAGATTAACAAAGAGAAGGTTAAGGGGTGAGTTGATCCCAGTCTGTAAGTATCTACATGGGGATGAAAACTCGGATAAAGGGCTCTGCACTCTAGCAGACAGAGATATAACAAGATCCAATGGCTGGAAGCTGAAGCTAGACAAATTCAGACTGGAAATAAGGTGCACATTTTTAACGAGCAGGGCAATGAATCATTGGAGCCGCTTGCCAAGAGCTGTGATGGATTCTCCAGCACTGGCAATGTTTAAATCAAGAGTCAATGTTTTTCTAGAGGATCGGCTCTAATTCAAATGAGAATAAATTCAGGGCTACGTACTGTCTTATGCTGGAGGGCAGACTCGATGCTCGCAGTGATCCTATGGGCCTCAGTTCCCCATCTGCACAATGGGGATAGCAGCGCTGCCCTGCACCACAGGGGTGTTGTGAGGATAAATACACCGGGGAGTGTGAGATACTTCGGTAATGGGGGCCATATATACACCTTAGATACATAAATCTATCCAGTTTGGAACTGAGCTTATGTCAGTGCACGGAGATTCCAGCCCATCCTCCCCAACCTCCCTAACTGTTCCCATCTCTCTCCAGTCCACCTTCAACCTTCACACAGTGGATCCCTTCTGTGCACCACTCCTCCAGTGCCCTNCCCCCCCCCCCCCCCCCCCCCCCCCATCCTCAAAAGCCAAAGCAGTGGCAGAGTGCCGGTTTGGCCTGGCTCCCGCTGCGGCTTCTTTAAGATTCTCCAGCGTCCTGGGGCGTCCCCATTAATCTTGTGCCAGAGAGCATCACACAGCTCTGACGGGAAAGCCCCAGTTTGTACCAGATATGAAAGGCACATCCGACTGACCTAAAATCTTTACTGAATGTCAAATTCCTCTGGCTCCTTCCAGCCCAGATCATTATTTGGAATGCATCGCTTGCTCCCTGTCAGAATTAACCTATGTAAATCTTTCGATCATCTCCCACGCTGTCCTACCTTACATCCCCTTTCCAGCATTTTCTTTAATCAATATTCCCGCCAGACACACTAAGTACATTTTTTATAAATAAAACTGTACCTGGTACCTAGAAGATCTGACATTCAGACAAACCAAATGACCTTCTTTGGCTAAACAATGTAAGAGGTTTGCCTCCCTTATCAAATACTAAAAGTATCAGCCATCACGAACACAAGACACTTGTATTTTACTTTGATTTATATTTAACGTGCATTCACTGCTTGTCAGAAGTGCTGCATAGACAGCCCTGGAAACGGAAAGCCTCTCCACAGAGCCGATGTACCACTAGCGACAGCAATGCAAGATTTCATGGATTTTAGGACCAGAAGGGACCTCCACCGAAGTTTGACCTTCTGCATCACACAGGCCAGAGAACCTCACTCAGTGATTTCTATACCAAGACCATATCTTGTGGTTGAGCTACAGCATATTTTTTAGAATCACCCAATCTTGATTTAAAGACTCCAAATGATGAAGGATCCGTCACTGGATTTTGTTTTGCTGCCTTCTGCTAAATTAAAGAGCCCTCTACTACCATCAAATCAACACTGGATGTTTTTCTAAAAGATACAGTGTAGGAATTATTTTGGGGCAGGTCTCTGGCCTGTGTTAAACAGGAGGTCAGACTAGATGTTCACAATGGTCCCTTCTGGCCTTGGAATCTATGAGTGTGAGCACCAGAAATCTTCTCCCCTATAGGTATTTGTAGATCATGATAAAGTCACCTCGTAACCTTCCCTCTCATAAATTAAATAGATTGAGCTTCTTAGGTCTCTAACTATAAGGCAAATTTCCAGCCCTCAAATCATTCTTGTAGCTCATTTTGGAACCCTTTCCAGTTCTTCAACATCCTTCTTAAAGTATGGACCCCAGCACTGGACATACAATTCCAGTAACAGTCTCACTAATGCTAAAGACAGAGGTTTCCCACAATGCCCCGCTCATGTGCCCCAGTCCTGACCTGCAGGCGCCATCTCCAGGGGGTCGTCACGCATTCCTCGATGGAGATGGAGACCAGACTTGAATAACCCTGACCCTAGGGGAAGTTGGGACCCATGACTGGATCTGGATCCAAACGTCAGGACTTGCCCCTTTCTCTATAATGTGCTGAACCCAACCCAGGACCTGAACGCCTTGGGACTTTGGAGCCGGATCCGAGCTTTGCAGCCTGGGTTCGTGTCTATTGCCTGGCCTTTCTGCTGAGACTTCCAACAAGGGGAACCAATTGGTGCCAGTAATTTACGTACAGGTGCAATGGATGTGATGCTGCGAGGGAACGGTACTGAAACCATCATTCCCTACCAGGAACTGCACATCACTGATCAGCCAGACGAAGGTCATAACTTTCACTTACAAAATGGCGTGGGCCAGACTGAGCCTCTTTTCCTTTCTTCCCTTTTTTTAAAAAAAATCCTTCCTCTCTGCAGGTTTTTTGCCACCACAATCACAGGGACATCGCTCTGGGCCGGCAGTCTCTGACCAGGGATCCATCTAGTTCATTATCCTGGTTCTGACAATGGCCAGTAATGGGAGCCAGTCCCAGCTACTTCAGAGGAGGCTGGTGCTCATAGAAATTTCCTTCCTATCCCCCATTAGTCAGAGATTGCTTCCTGCCCTGAAGCAGGGGAGTTTATATGCTTCCAAAACTCTTGGCCTGCAGGTTTTTCTGTTTTCCATAGAAGTATCCGAGTGCCAGAGAGTATCCAGAGAGATAGTAACTGAACCAGACAAAGAAGAGAAATGTTCTCTAGTGCGTTCTCAACTCCCTGAGACATCCAGTGCCACCAGAGGCTTTCCATTTCATTCCAGTTTCACCAGAACAATGGGCGGCACTCTTCCAAGCAATGGCTACGGAACAGAAATGGGACAACAAAGAGCCGTGCAAGACTGGCCTTGCCTTCTGTCTCTATGTTACTAACTAGGGCGAGAGGCTGGCTGGCTTTTCACTGCCCCCACCCTGACGTCCTGAGAAGCATCTGGGGGCTTATAAAAGTAGAAGAGCTTCCTTCATGACTCAGAGGGGGAGCCGTGTTAGTCTGGATCTGTAGAAGCAGCAAAGAATCCTGTGGCACTTTATAGACTAACAGACGTTTTGCAGCATGAGCTTTCGTGGGTGAATCCCCACTTCTTCGGATGCAAGTAGTGGAAATCTCCAGGGGCAGGTGACTGGGCACCATGAGGACTGTATAGGTAATTCTAATTCATTACTATTAGGGAAAGAGAGCTGTTGCCATCTAAACTAATAAGGAGATTTTTCACCATGTCATTTATATAGTGGAAGGAATTGTAAAATCGCTCCGTGACAGATAGCAGTACTGCTGGAGTTTCCTTAGTTTGTCATTGCAAACAAAAGAATCTCAGCGACCATAAAATTAACTTCCTCCACACTGCAAGTGCTCAGCAGTGAGATGAACCAAATTTTCTGCTAATTGAATGCACCGAGTTAGTTATATATTCATACTGAGCCGGCGCTTTCAGCGTCACTGAGTTCTAGCTCTGCAGGGAGCCTTCAGAATAGCAAAAAGTTACACCTTGCAACAAAATTTACTTTTGATAGGCTCAGTGGGTGGGTTGGCCTTGCAACCAGACACCAGCCAGAAACAGAGGTGTGGTTTGAAGACAATAGTGCACATTCTGAAAATGCAGTGTTGCCACTCTTGGATTTTATCACAAGTCTCGTGATTCTTAGTGTTTTTCTTAAAGCCCCAGCTGCTGAAATCATGATTCTGTATGAGAATCTCAGCTTTCATTTTTTAAAAAAGTAAGTTTCTTGCCCTCATTGTTTGCAAAGAAAAGCTTGAATCCATGAAGTAAGTGGATCCTAATGTTTCAAAACCAGAAAGCAAAGCAAAAGAACTCAACTTTTTTTTTTGTTCTTAAACTCATGAGTTTTAGGCCAGTATCATGATTTTTGGTGCTCAGACGCAGGATTTTTGGTTTTGGCAATATTGGATCTTATTTTGGAGGGGAAGGGTGTAGCTAGTGTGGACAATGAACGTATGCAGCAGGAAGTGCAGAGGCAGGAGGAAGTTAAAATAGGGAGAGACGGGAAGAGAGAGTTTAGAGATTCTCAACGGGAGACACTGAATCCAGCTCCATCCCCTGTGCTGTTGATGGAATAATTAAATAAAAGTATTTCACCCAAACCTGAGAGTCCCTGCATCCTCAAGAACTCAACAGCTTGGACAGACACGAGGCCATAAATGCAGCATCCTGACACTAGCACATGGCAAACGTGGCATTTCATACACAAAGAGGGGAGTTAAAACACAGGCGTGTGAGTCAGCACTCTACCCCTTCTCTGACCCACTATGGACATTCACTTGACCTCAGAACGAAGGAATCTCTAAACCGAAGCCCTGGTTCCCCCAGCTGTACGATAGAGATCAGAATACTTGCTGCTGAGCTTAGCAAGCTCCCAGAACAGAATTTGTGTTCATCAGGAAAGAAAGCACAGGGTCATTTACTGAGAAGGAAACTGACTCCATGTGTATTCAGCTACTGCTTACATGGTGGATGTGCCTTCTGCTGGCCCTCTGCCCAGAGATTAATTTGACCCTGAATGTGCAAGCACTCTGGTCATCCTGAATCTGCTCAGGCTTCTGAAAAGGTTTTGTTCCCACTGAGCATGCATCCCTGGCGTTAGTTTAGTCACTCGTAACATCATAACGTTAGCTTATTTCAATAGTAGCTCCTATGTTAGTAGCTTGCTACCTCACCTTACCCTTCCTACATCACAGGGGTGTTGTGTGCTCCTCACTGTAGTATATAGACAGCACACCGCCAGTAAACACAAATGGATAAAGGATGATCAAGAAGTATAAAATATTCTGTGTGATTAACCATTTTATTTTATCTAGCATCAGAGCTACTCAAATGTCCCTAGTATAGTTTCATTGAATTTTTATTTTGCAGTAAAATGACTTTCAGCCATACTTGCCTTCCTCAGAGCTTAACAATCCACGTCCTTATTCACTCCCCTATGCAGAACATCACCTAGTTCCCATCCCCCAAGCTCAGGCATGTTTTAACTGGTCTCTGGGGAGGGGTGACTGATTCGCAGTCAGGGGCCCGGTGATTATGCAGTTCTGACGGAAACCCTGGATACCCACACAAAGCTTGTGCCTTGCTCAGGGCATCTCAGTCAGGGGTCAACATTTATTCCATGCAAGGGTCTCCCCATGGGGAAGTGGGTGCTGCATCTCAGACATTGGCAGGGATTTTGAGGCAGTGAATCCAAGAACCTACTGACTTCACCCCTGTCTTGCTCTCTTGCCATGAACCCCTCCTCAAGGACCCTACAGTGTGCTGGAGACATAGAATCCTACTGCCTGGCTTCTTCATGGCCTTACTCCCATGTTACCTGATTGCCAGTTCCTGGTATAGACGCTGAGCATGAACATGGTGCATGTCCAATTTTTGCAGGTGCATCTTGGGATCACTTTGAAAACTGGACTCCTAGGGCTGGACGGTGAAACCCTCACCCTGGTGAGCTGATACTCACAGGGGCATATCCCTTGGCTACCTTACTCACAGACTGAACATGCACATCACAATCTGGCCCAGAATATCTTTCATCCTGATTACGTCCCCATGCGGAATACAGTACACAGTCCCGCACGCCTGTAAAGCAGGACCGGGAACCCAGGATATGTTTTATTGATTTGACATGTTATCTTTCTAAAGCAGCCAGATCACGTAGGTTCATTATACATCATTCAGCAGTTTTAAGACCTTTGGGAGCAGATTTCCTTTGTAAGAAGATTAACCAATGCAGAAAGGAGCTTGGCCCTCTGCAAAAGGATCTGTTGTTGCTGTAATCTCTTTGAGGCAGAGACTGTAGGTTCTGACGTCTGGTCAGTACCTTGCACATGTTGGGAGCTACCAGAATACAAATTCATAATTATAATCTTCCTAACAAGATTCAATTTTCTAGGCAAAATGTATACTTCTTAGTAACAAGTTCTCTTTGGACTTCTACTGCTCCTTTCCTCCAAGGATCACTTTTTACAATGGTAAACTGAGACACTTAGTTAAGGCCTGAATGCACAGAAGTGCACCTCAAATACACAAGCAATCATTTGTTGCTGGGACCCAGCCCTTGAGTTGGCTGCTGTTCTAACATACCAAGCTTTTATGGTCTCCCTGCAATCAAATAAAGGAGAAATACACAGGAATGACCCTAGCAGGGGCCCTGCTAGCTAGTATCTGGTCCTATACAGCAGCTGCACCAATACCTATCTCATAGAATGGGACGGGACCCTGAAAGGTCATCAAGTCCAGCCCCCTGCCTTCACTAGCAGGACCAAGTACTGATTTTGCCCCAGATCCCTAAGTGGCCCCCTCAAGGATTGAACTCACAACCCTGGGTTTAGCAGGCCAATGCTCAAACCACTGAGCTATCCCTCCCCACAGATGCCTCAGAGCAAGAGCCTCAGCAGTAGGAAGTTCCTGGATAACAGCAGTGGATGGCCCAAGACGACAGTGGCTCAGAGAGCGATGATGGGTAACTGCCTCTGCCCACCTCTCCAAAGGCCCTCGCCTGCGGGGTCCTGCAGGGAGCCGTACTATCCCCACAGGAGAGCACTGGGCGATAGAATGAGCACAACATGGGCATAGCTTCCAGCAGTGTCCCAACCCTCGGCTGCCCGTCCGCCTCTCAGCTGGTGCAACCCCCACCATGACTGTGCTGCCAGAATGCCCACGAGAGATCAGCGCTTGGACAAAGAGCAGCCGGCTCAGGCTGAAGTGACGCTGATTGGAAAGGGGCAATGCCTTGAACAGCTGGCCAAGATGTTGTCTCCACCCTCCCCTGACGGCTCGCAGCCCCCATTCGTCAGAGCGGCACGAAGCCTCAGGGTCCCGTTTGACTCCTCGCCAAACCTGGATGACCCAGGAACATCAGTTTCCAAATGTGCCTTCTTTCACCTCCAGCCTGCCAGGAAACTTGGTCCCTTCCTCCTGGAGCAGGACCTGGCCGCAGCAGTGCCTGCGTCTGTCCCCTCCGGGCTGCATTACTGTCACTCATTGCATTTGAAGTTGAATGTGAAGATGATGCACAGGTTGCAGCTGGTACAGAATGTGGCTCCCCACCTCCCCCATGGAGCACATCAGCCTCAGGTCCCTCCCCGGGCTCCCCGTCAGCTCCCGATGCCAGTTTCCACCCTTGGGCCTAATTTTCTAAGTAATGAATGGATCGAGCCGCAGCCACATTAAAGACACGACATAGTTCACGACTGCAGGTGGCCAGGACCTCAGGGTAGGTCCCCTCTGAAGGAGGGAATCTCTGACAGCTCAGTGCACCCCTCCCGTCAACTCAGTGGGAAGAGCGCCACCGACTGAGTCACTGCTCCAGGAATTCCTCGGCAAGCACCCACCGATCAGGCCTTACCCGGCTTAGTGTGCGAGAGCGGGGAAGAATGGCAGAGCCGCAGCTCTCCTCTCTGCCGTGTGCCAGCTGATTAGCCGGCTGTCAGTGCAGCTCTCCCTTGACAGACAGGCAGGCAAACCCCTGCAGTCGAGGTGAGGTCTGAAAGGCCAGGGGGAGCAACGGGGCTTGTTTCATCACTTGCTTGGGCTGTATTAGCTGGGTTCAGAGCCTCTATAGGGCAGCTGGTGAGGCAAATTGAGCTGCGCTCAAAGAAAACAGCCTCCAAGCTGCAGCCAAGCTCCCCCCTCAATACTGGAGCGTCCTAGTAGCTCGGTTACTCTGGCAGAAACTCTGCACTCAGACGTGTTTCCAACAGACAGGCTCAGAATTTGCCCTTCGTTCTCCTGCGAGGCTTAGGGAAGTAGCTTGACAGTGGCTGCCAACCTGCCCCAGCCCTCCCCAAGGTTGAGTTTAGCAGCAGTTCACAGAAAGGAAAAGCGAGCAGAATAAAATACGGGGGTTGGTGGTGGGACAGGGTGGGGGACCGGAAGGGGTTGCTTCTGTCCCGTCAAAAGTCTGCTGGGTCCGAGGACCCAATACTCTGCCTGCGCACAGTTTGTGTAGGGTCTGGCTGGTTGAGACAAGCCGCTGGACTGGCACAGCTCAAGCTGCCTGTTCCAGTGTGTCAACCTTGAGGTGTCTGAGTCACTCCCACACATGTCGTGTGCTGCTGGGATCATGCCATGCAGGTCTCACCTCTCCCTGCTCTGCTTCACCACCTTTCCATTCACTGCTAAGAAGGGTTAGAGACTTGTTAAATTTCAGTGCATCGGAGCATGTAAATAAGCAGCTCGTCGGCTTTCACGGCATTGTCTGGCTCTGTGAAGACTATTGCCTTTAGCACAAATGGTTCACTGTTTCTCAGACTGTCTGAAGCTAAGTGTTAGGATATTTATGTCTCCTGCAACCACACTAACCAAGCAGAGAAACAGGAGTCTGGGTATGTGTGGGAGGGCTGGGAGGTGGTGGAATTAACATGATACTCAAACTAATTTATAGCCTCTTCCAAGAAGTAAACCTCTTCTGATTCATCCCTTCCTAGCAGAGAAGATGAGTCCAGAGCCCTCGCTCCCTGTGACCTACACACTTTGGAGTGTTTGAAATCTAGAGCCCAACTTTTTAATTTGGCCCAAATCTCTATTTATGAACCAGAGGGGTGATACTGTAACCCTTGGCAACACAAGTTGCCTTCATTCCCCCGAGGAGTGGCACTAAAGTCAATGGGGTACTTACTGCTCACCTGCATAGGGACTGCACGCAGCCTTACATCATTTCACCATACGAGAGTTGTCACGGCCGAGCAGGTGCTTGAGAAGTGACTGGCTCTCATAAACTCAGAGAAGCTGAGTCACCAAATGAAATTAATAGGCAGCAGGTTTAAAACAAATAAAAGGAAGTTCTTCTTCACACAGCGCACAGTCAACCTGTGGAACTCCTTGCCTGAGGAGGTTGTGAAGGCTAGGACTATAACAGGGTTTAAAAGAGAACTGGATAAATTCATGGAGGTTAAGTCCATTAATGGCTATTAGCCAGGATGGGTAAGGAATGGTGTCCCTGGAGGGTGGAGATGGGCGACAGGAGAGAGATCACTTGATCATTGCCTGTTAGGTTCACTCCCTCTGGGGCACCTGGCATTGGCCACTGTCGGTAGACAGGATACTGGGCTAGATGGACCTTTGGTCTGACCCGGTACGGCCTTTCTTATGTTCTTATGTTAAGCTCAGGGTGGAAAGTTTAGAACAATGCCACTGACTTTACATATTGAAGAGCTGGGCTGTGATAGTCAGTGGAAAAGGGCAGAGAACCTGTGTCTATCCTGGTTGAATCATTCCTTATTATGAGACGAAGAACCGGATGAATCACTTGAGTTTCTCATTAAGGCTCATCGGGAATTAACAGGACTTCCCTGTAACTCGGATGCTGAGCGTCTCTTGGTAAAATTATATATAAACAGCAATAACATCTGCTATAAGGGTCAAACTAATAGATGGGGGTAGGCTTCATTTTCAATACCCAGCAGCTGTTGCTATAGAGGGAGTGGAAAGAGTTAAGCAAGGCCTGAAAACTCAATTATGTTGTCTGGCTTTTGGATGTTCTTCCCTTCTGGCTCCACTTTGCTCCACACTGATAACATCCTTTAACCCACAAGCTAAAGTCATTCATCTTCCGATGCCAGCTGCTGGCCACTGGGAATTGGTCACTGCAAGCAAAGAGGCAGAGGCTTAGCAACCCTCCCTCCTGTAGCTGTTTCCTCCTCTCTTCCACCCAGGTCACCCTCCCATTGAGATCCAGGAGAGTCCCCCCAAGTGGCTGAGAGGAGCCGAATTGGGCTCACGGTGTAGCTAGAGGACGCCAGTTCAGCCTTCGTACCCGGCCACGCCTCGCCCGTGAAGGACCCTGTACTGTGTTCTGCCTGTAGCTGCGTTTTGCAAACCCAGCGTCCAGGTTGTCTGGGTGTAAAGGGAGGGCAGAATTTGGCCCGGAGTGGTGCTCTGTGCGTGCGCGTTGGTGTGTCCCGTGGAAAGGGGGAACTGGGCCCACGGCATTAAGCTCTGCTCCCAGTTGCACCAGCGTGTGATGGGTCAGCCCGGTATAACTCAGCGCATAAGCTGACCCATTGCTTTGCCCTGTTTAATACATAGAAATACTCACTGGCAGCAGCCAGCAGGTAATTTTACAATAGCCTACACATTTCTCTCTCTTCCGTCCAGGGCAGCAGTTTCTGTGTGTCTGTGATGGGGGGAATTAGCCCCCTATTTTGAATGCATTTATTTTCCAATTCACACCCCCCCCCCTCCAAAAGGAACTGAACGTAAATGAGTTTGCCATTTTTCTGTTGAGTTCTAAGATCTCTGGGGCTGCGGCAGAGCAGCTGCTGGCGTGACACAACAGCAATCCCAGCGCCATTCTTGCAGCTACCCTGATGAAATCTTGAGCAAATTAAGTCAGCCAACAAACTCCTTCCCCGGTGCCGAGCTGCCAGAGACCATTAGATAATGAAACGAGCAGGAGAATGGGCTTGCTCATGGAAATCTATCAGACATTCTGCCTCAGAGACACGCCTGGAAGTGTGACCCCCAGAGCTCCGCCAAGGGAGCGAGGGCGATTACTAATAGGGGTTTGGCAGCTGAAAAGTAAATGCAGCCGAGGGCCCAAACCCTCGAAGCTGGAGCCCCTTTCAGGCTCAGACAACGGCCACATTCTTCCCTCACTCGGCGTTTCGGGCGGGTATAGCTGTGCCGATTTACACCGGTGTTGGGGAGAGGAAAATCAGACTCAGAATCCACCCACCCCACACAAATGAACAGCTCTTTCCAAGCTGAGAAAGCCACCTTCTGCCTCTGCCTCCCGGGCATTTCTCCCACTTGCCAGGGCCTCCATTCTGTACACGCCCCAGATTCCCCCTAGAATTCAAGGCAGGACACACAAAGACGGCAGGGTCAGCTCCCCAGTTTGTCCTCCTCTGCCTCTGCTCCCCTCCTAGAACCTCTCTTGGAGAGACCCCCGTTGTGGGGAGCGTGCTCCTGACTACGCAGAATGGGGGGAAACCTGCTCTGTGGCACCAGCCTCACTCTTCTGCCTCGGCTGTATGAATGGAGAGGCGATGGAAACGTAGGAGAGCAGAGGGTGGCTGGCAGGACTGGGCTAGGGTGGTGTGTATGATCCACCTCAGCACCAGGGGTCAGCTAGGGAAATCCCTGAGATGGTGGATCCAATGGGGCTGAGAAGAGGGCCATGGGGCCCAGGAGCCAGCGTGGGTGGATTCCCTTCCCCTTCCTCAATAAGGACAGTTCATCCTGCCCCTTCCCTACCACCACCTGCATGAAAAATATTCTTCTGCCAGCCAGCGCCCGGAATCAGCTACAGGGTGATACAGGCAATTACAAGAAGCCAGGTATTTTCTTTCCTTTCTGAGACCTGCTGTGAAAACAGCTAGCGGCCAAGTTTGCTTATCCACAGGTTGGGCCTCTTAACTATGTGGTGCCACTGAGCTGTCATCAGCACCTCTCCCTGGAGCAAATGAGAACAGGTGTGAACGATGGAAGCACCAGCTGCAGTAACCCTGCCAGAAAGTCACCCGGTATCACATAGCTCGTAGCTATCGCTTGACTCCGAATCAGGGAGATGTCTGACAACAGGTGCTGGCAACCAGCAATGCTGCCTAACTCACCTTCCAAGGGCAGGCCTGGAAAACAATCTTTCCAAGGTGCTGCAAGCACTGATCAATAAAGCAAACAAAGTGTTGTGTTGCTCCCCTCGTCCTTCTCTGCGTCCCCTACCTCCGCTCGCAGGAGAACACGGTACGTCACTGGACAAGGTACATTTTGCAGCACAATCTGTCATGAGGACTGAAGAGACAGCAACAACAGTATCGCTAGGGCAGCAGCGGCAGCCACAAACAATCGGGGAGACCTCCCTGGTGGGTCTCCCAAGTTGGGGGGAGAAGCTGGTTGGTTGGGGAAGAGATCTGGAGAACACAGCAGGGTGGTGACCAGGCCCTATGGTTGAGGGAGGTATTCTCAAACTGAGACGCAACCTCACACCAAGCATTGTCCAAAACACACTCCTCTAAACCTGTGATCAGGCAGGGCCGGAGTGCCAGATGTCTCGATTACTAACGAATAGCGGGAGGGAAGGGAAGAGTGCCCGGAGGTATGGCAGAGAAGTGCACCAGCAAAGGAAAGCTCTTCGCAGCTGGCGCGACTGGGATGTGGCTCAGCATCCCAGGGCAGGTGGCCAAGGCGCCCTCACTGCAGAGATGGACCAGGAGGGAGGACGCTCGCTGGAATGATCTAGTAGCCAGTCCTACAGTGAGCGCTGCACAGACAGGCACCTACGCCTGCGTGGAGGTCAGTGCAGGACTGGGGCCATACCGGTCCTGCAGGCTATCATGGTTCACACTGGACACCCCCCCACCCCCAGCCCCCATGGTCTCTGGTGGCCTCGAGTCATTATTATTTATTTGTATTACAGTAGCATCTAGAAGCCTCAGCTCCGGGCCCCATTGTACTACGGGCTGTATAGACCCACAGTGTGAAACAGTCCCTGACCTGAGGTGCTCACAACCTAACTGCAGGGTCAGACCAAGGGAAACCCAGACACGCAGCATGCTAACTGACTTGGCCAAGACCAAGCAGCAAGAACTGGGATTATAGCCCTGGTCTCCGCATGACCAGTCCAGTGCCCTGTCCTTGCACCTGACTAGCTAAGAGCTCATGGAGCTGTTGTGTTTTGAAGACTTGGAGGCAACATTTAACTTGGTAATTGGATGGCGACCGTGATGTCTGTCACCGCGAGTGTGATGAGCTGTCACTCCAGAATCTCTCACCCGCACTAAACTAAACAAAGTCCATTATAAAGGAAGTATATAACTTGGTATCATGGACAAGTACCCACTGCCCTGAACGATGTGGCGAGTTCAGTAACCACCGCCCCAGGTAGAGAAAGGCCTATTCTTCCAGAAAGTTCAAGGCAAAGTGAGACAGTTTCTGACAGGCAAGTTTTAATTTTAAAAACATAACAAGAATCAGAGAATCATAGAATATCAGGGTTGGAAGAGACCTCAGGAGATCATCTAATCCAACCCCCTGCTCAAAACAGGACCAATCCCCAACTAAATCATCCCAGCCAGGGCTTTGTCAAGCCTGACCTTAAAAACCTCTAAGGAAGGAGATTCCGCCACCTCCCTAGGTAACCCATTCCAGTGCTTTACCACCCTCCTAGTGAAATAGTGTTTCCTAATATCCAACCTAGACCTCCCCCACTGCAACTTGAGACCATTGCTCCTTGTTCGGTCATCTGCCACCACTGAGAACAGTCTAGATCCATCCTCTTTGGAATCCCCTTTCAGGTAGTTGAAGGCTGCTATCAAATCCCCCCTCATTCTTCTCTTCTGCAGACTTAACAATCCCAGTTCCCTCAGCCTCTCCTCGTAAGTTATGTGCCCCAGCACCCTAATCATTTTTGTAAATATATTCTCTCACCGTGCCCCCACCTGCCCTTTCCTCTTAGCAACACGAATGACACGACAAGCTCAGAGAGAGACACACCTTCACGATGAATGAGGAGTTCAAATGGAATAAGCATAAAAGGATTTTTCTTTATCTGTCTTATTACTTTAATTTGGCCCCTAACAGAAAGTCCAAGAAAGGCAGAAAGAAACCTCATCAAACGGCAGAGTGCTTGACAGAAGTTGACAGGACCGCCTGGTTTTTAACTGTCTCTGTCAAGGGCTGGAATGCTTTCTTTCTCTTCTTGTTAGGAAGTCAAAATATCCTCTGTCCTACCTCCATGAGAACTCTCTCTTTCCCAAAGGCTTGAAGCTGGAGCTGCATCTCCCAGCATGTGACATGTACACGGGATATGGAGAGAAAAGGCGGAGAAGAGAAGTTAGGGGGAATTGCAAGGCAATTGCATAGCAAGACATATGCAGTCTAGGGCAGTGGTTCTCAAACTTGGGCCGCCGCTTGTTCAGGGAAAGCCCCTGGTGGGCCGGGCCGGTTTGTTTACCTGCCGCGCCCGCAAGTTCGGCCGATCGCGGCTCCCACTGGCCGCGGTTCGCCGCTTCAGGCCAATGGGGGCTGCAAGAAGCGGCGCGGGCTGAGGGACGTGCTGGCCGCCCTTCCTGCAGCCCCCATTGGCCTGGAGCGGCAAACCGCGGCCAGTGGGAGCCGCGATCAGCCGAACCTGCGGACGCAGCAGGTAAACAAACCGGCCCGGCCCACCAGGGGCTTTCCCTGAACAAGCGGCAGCCCTAGTTTGAGAACCACTGGTCTATGGTAAAAATGGTAAGAGGACTCCATTGGTAGGAGCTCCCCACCCAAAGGAAATAGATGAAATAGTTTTTCACAACCAGGCCTTCCTTGCAGTCCCATACAACTGGTCTGCTTCTTTTAATAGTGCATGTTAAAAAAATAGGGACATTTTCTTTTTCTATAGCATCTTGCCACCTCCCCAAAAAAGCCAAAGGAAAAATTAGAAAGGAGGAAAAGGACGACTAATTGCTGGAATTGTCTGACTGTACAAGTCAGCTAAGATTAAAACAGGCAAAAGAGACATAAAATAGACACTAGCTCTTTCTCTCAACCTTTGGGATAGAAACCTGGACGAGAACCACAGTCCAATATCAGAGCAGTGCAACATCACCTATTAGCCATCTCAGAAAAAGATGACTATCCACTAGTTTGGCAATGACATAGTTTGGCTGTGAAATTAGATATTTTCCAAACCACAAAGTCAGAACCCGATTCAAAATTCTGCAAAGTTTAGGTCTGGGGTTTGAGGCATTATCAATCATAGCAACCGCAAGGCTACTGCAGCTTGGCCAGAGTGACCAGCCAGCAGCACCGGGATCAGAAAAGTGAAAAGGTTTTAAACCTCCTTTGTGTGCACACGCACGCACACCAGGACATGCTGCACGTTCAGAGAGAGGGCTTA
The DNA here is from genome assembly GCA_003942145.1 of Platysternon megacephalum. Classification (NCBI taxonomy): domain Eukaryota; kingdom Metazoa; phylum Chordata; order Testudines; family Platysternidae; genus Platysternon; species Platysternon megacephalum. The sequence goes on along the minus strand of QXTE01000125.1, from coordinate 4,281,753 downwards.
TCAATCCCTCCTTAACTATTCACGCTAAACAGAATCACAGAAATGTAGGGATGGGAGGGAACTCGAGAGTTCATCAAGTCCAGGCCTCTGCGCTGAGCCAGGAACAATTAGACCTAGACCATCCCTAAGCAGCACCAGACCCACCAGAACAATAGAAGCAAAACCTTCAAACATACCTCCATTGCTACAATGACCAACACCCCCCACAACACACCTTTCAAGATCCGTGGGTCCTACATGTACCTATCACAACATGTGCTGTACCTTATAAGAACAGCCATACTGGGTCAGACCAAAGGTCCATCTAGCCCAGTATCCTGTCTTCCGACAGTGGCCAGTGCCAGGTGCCCCAGAGGGAATGAACAGAACAGGGAATCATCAAGTGATCCATCCCCTGTTGCCCATTCTCAGCTTCTGGCAAACAGAGGCTAGGGACACCATCCCTGCCCATCCTGGCTAATAGCCATTGATGGACCTATCCTCTGTGAATTTATCTAGTTCTTTTTTAAACCCTGTTATAGTCTTGGCCTTCGCAAGATCCTCTGGCAAAGAGTTCCACAGGTTGACTGTGCATTGTGTGAAGAAATACTTCTTTTTGTTTGTGTTAACAAACGTGCACTAAATGCCCCAATAACAACAACGTGGGTGAAACCAGACAATCACTGTTCTCTTGAATGAACTTGCAGAGGAAAATGATAAAAGAGAAAAACACCCTATCACCCGTGGGTGAACACTTTTCCCAAAGCGATCACTCCATATCTGACCTATGAGTCCTCAGCCTCAAAAGAAAGCTGCACAACACCTTCAAAAGACAAGCCTAGGAGCTTAAATTAACTACTCTGCTACATACTACAAATCATGGACTGAACAGAGACACTAGATTTATGGCTTATTACAACAATCTGTAACCTACTAACCCCCTCTTTTTGTCCTGTGATTACAGGGGTGTTAACGGGCCACTTCACTTTGAATGGTCCCTTAGAATATGTGATAATTACTTATGCTAAACGATCTGCTCCACCTTGTAATTTGCTGTGGCACTCTGAGTACCTTTCTCACCAACAGAAGTTGGTCCAATAAAATATATTACCTGACCCACCTTGTCTCTTTAATATCTTGGGACCGACACGCCTACACGACACTGCATAGACCATCCCTGACAGGTGTTTGTCCAACCTGTTCTTTAAAACCTCCAATGGTGGAGATTCCACAACCTCTCTTGGAAGCCTGTTCCAGATTAATTGCCCTTATAGTTAGTCTTTCCTAATATCCACCCTAAATCTCACTTGCTGCTGATTAATCCCATTACGTCTTGTCCTACCTTCAGTGGACATGGCGAACAATTAGAAGTCCGGTGGCACCTTAAAGACTAACAGATTTATTTGGGCATAAGCTTTCGTGGGTAAAAAACCTCACTTCTTCAGCCCTTAACATATCTGAAGACTTATCAGGTTCCCCCCTCAGTCTGCTTTTCTCAAGAATAATTTTTTTGAACCTTTCCTAGTTGGTCAGGTTTTCTAAACCTTTGATAATTTTTGTCGCTCTCCTCTGGACTCTCTCCAATTTGTCCACATCTTTCCAAAAGTGCAGCGCCCAAAACTCGACACAGCACTCCAGCTGAGGTCTCAGAAGTGCTGAGAGGGACAATTACCTCCCGTGTCTTACATATGGCATTCCTGTTAATATACCCCAGAATATTAGCCTCTTTTGCAACTGCATCACATTGTTGACTCATATTCAATTTGTGATCCACTACAACCCCCAGACGTTTGCTAGTAGTACTATTGCATGGCCAGATATTCCCCATTTTGGAGTTGTCCATTTGATTTTTCCTTCCTAAATGGTGTACTTTGCGCTTGTCTTTATTGAACTTCATCTTCTTGATTTCAACCCTGTTCTCCAATTTGCCAAGGTTGTTTTGAATTCTAATCTGTCCTTCAGTCTGCTTGCAACTCTCCCAGTGTATAATGCTCCAGGTGACTTCCTATTTTAGCCTAGAGGATGTGAAGTCAGGAATCCTGGGTTCTGTTCCCAGATTTGTCACTCATTCTGTGTGTGACCTTGAGCCCCAAAACAGCAAAGCAGTTATGCCTTAAAAAACACGTGCTTACATGCTTTGCTGGATCGAGGTCTTGATCTGTCTTTGACTCAGTTTACCTGTCTGTACGAGTATAGCCCCAATAAACGTTTGTGGATGGCTTTCAGATCGTAACCTCAGAGGAGTTATAGACATTCAACATATTAGCATTAACTGCTGCCTGAAAAAGAGAAGGATGCCATTCCAAATTATGAGGCAGCCACTGCATTTCAGACAGTTCAGGGACACGTCAGCAATGGGGGGAGAATACAGTCTGTCCCCAGAGTTTTTTAGGAAGCCCTGCTGTCCATAGGTACTTGTATCGTTTTCTAACTGTATATGGGCCATGTCTGTTCACCAATGTGTAACTCATTGCACAGGAAGAAGTTATGCTGGGGGTTGCTCAGAAACTCGACACGTTTTCAACTTGCAATGTGAGTAGCTACATGCACAAGGTAATTAGTGTAAAGTCTGAGAACATTTCCATGCTGAGGATGGGCTGGATGTATTAATTTACTGCTGGCTTCTGCATGCCACAGCAAACCCTCAAATGTAAACCCTGCAGAGCTGAAATTCCGGGGGCACAACCCACACTGGGAGATTTATGGAACCCTTTAATTTGCAGGAGAGGCTGATGTTTCCAAATGAAGAGAGTGTCCTGAAAAATCCTGCCACCTTCTGTCAAGGAAAAGTCAAAGAAACTAGAGGGGAAAGGGAGTGGATTTGACACAATCCTTCCATTTCTTTTCCCCGCGGAGGGAGGTTTCTGTTCTAAGTGGCGGTGGTGGGAGGGGAATAGAGGGGCTGTCACGCACTGAAAGTGAAAGTCTGCTCATTTGCACAACAAGAGCAGAGCTCAGTAGTGGTGCAGCAATTCAGCCTTGAGAACACGGAACATACAATAATACTGCATTGCACCAGGGATTGCATTCGAGAGAGAACAGAGGTACGGATAAGAGACAGCTCAGGCTAAGCAGGGGCCTGACTCCAGATGGGAACAGACTTTCCAACTGTTGGCCAAATAGGAAAACAAACTATCAAATCAAATCAAATAAATATCCCCAGAAGAAAATATATAGAATTTTGATCATGCAAATATTGTAGCAGTGCAGGAAGCAAAGAACAGCAGCTGGATGCATTGATATGGTTACGTTCCTATCAACATAGATGTTGTTATTAACGGCCTGTCCTACTAAATACAGTTGTGGCAAGAGGAGGATTTATTTTTTGACCCAAGCACACAGATATATGCCTGCTGAGGGCCAGATCCAAATCCCACTCAAGCCAATGGCAATCTTTCCATTGACTTTGATGGGCTTTAGATTAGGCACTTATTGAGCATGACAGCACCCCCAGAAGTCTTTTTAGAATGCATAATATTTATATTAGTCTTGCTATTTATTTATATGACTGCAGCAGCTTGGAGCCCCAGTCATCAGGCAGGAACCCATGGCACTGTGCAAACACAGACCAAAGAGATGGTCCCTGCCCCAGGGAACTTACAATCTGAGTCGAAGGGATGGATCTATGCTGGTGTTGTCATTCCAACACGCCTGTAGAGGGAATGCCATTGACCACAGAGCTCTAGGAACAGGTGTTCCCAGGCAATGCATCATAGAATATCAGGGTTGGAAGGGACCTCAGGAGGTATCTAGTCCAACCCCCTGCTCAAAGCAGGACCAATCCCCAGACAGATTTTTGCCCCAAATGGCCCCCACCAAGAATTAAACTCACAACTCTGGGTTTAACAGGCCAATGCTCAAACCACTGAGCTATCCCTCCCCTCAGGTTCCCCTATACATGTTCATGTGGCTACGGGACAAGGAGCACCCTCAGCTGTGCTTTTGTAATGGACCCCATGTGGGCTGACAGCAGGAGCTGCCGAGTGACAGTATGAACCACTCCATCTTGAGCTGAAGGACGAGATCCCTTCACCACCAGCTGTATGAGACTCGCTAGCCTGGTAAGTGCATAAGCTACTGAAGGGAGACAAAGCCCCCTGTCTCCTAGTGTGGAGACTGGTCTGGGAATCAGGAGACCTCAGCCACTTCCCCCTGGGGGCAGCCGGCCTTGCTGTTGTAGCCCCGTGGCACAGGTCCCCTCTCAGTCACCACTTTGGGTAATTGGTCCTGTACAGTACGGGACATACTGGGCCTGGAAAAGCCTATGTCACAACAACAACCTGTGTTTTGTACTGCAGCTACCTTTTCTCAGCCATGCTGCCTTGGCTACACAGGCAGCCCGATCCCCAGACATCCTCTCCGACCTTCAGTGACCGTGTCTTTGGAAGAGTACTGGCTAGTTCTTTGTCTCCTCATCATGCGCCTCTCCACAATAATTGATTATTAAAACAATAGCTCGTAGTCCTATGTGCCCCTAGCCCACCCCCTGAGGCGGGGAAAGTATCTCCATTTTACAGATGGGGAAATTGAGGCAGAACTCTGATCTCTTCCCAACCATGTGCTCATTCGTCTAGCCCTCCTCGCCGCTTGCACATAGATACAGGGCCAGAGACTCACAGATATTAGGCTAGTTCTGCCCTACAGTCGTGCTATTTCCAGCTGTATTCACATCAGCTGCCTTAAGGCGAACCAGGTCTGTGTGGACGGTTGCATGGATAGCAGATGTCTAAAGAAAACCCAGGTTCTTTCAGAAGAGGGTTGGTGGCACTTTTCCCTCTGAGACCTTGTCTATGCTACAGGACAATTTTTTAGCTGGTGCAAATACTCTTGTGAAGTCAATGGATACCAGCTGAGGGTCTGGCTCTACAGTGACAAACATCTCAGAGAACCCAGTTACAACATGATGATAGTGTCTTGACCGTGTTACAAAACAGTTTACTTTTGCAGATAGACCAGACCAAATCATCTCATAACCATGTTAGGTGAATCATGCATGCAAATACTCATGCCCTTGACAACTGGGTGTACAGATACCTGATTTGTATGAAAAGCCACAGTAATTGTGCGCACATATTAGGTGTGCAATTGCACAGCTCTTCTGTGAAAACAGTGACATGCTTTTCTTTATTAGTCTGACTCATAATGATTTTGTGACTGTTCTGACAAGACTGCAGGGCAACCCATCTGATGAAATACTAAACCTGATACAAGGAATTACATATATAACCTTTTAAAATCATGTTTACGATACCCAAGTCTGCATGGATCTTATTTTATAGCACATGCCTTGTAAATGAAGTGCCTGACAAGCCCATTAAATGAGTAAAAATAAGGTTCAACCGTGGTAAAATATGACAGCCATCAGCTTTGCTAAAAGAATGTATTTGATACATGAACAATGCTGCTTGGTGCAAATGTATATTATATTGGCAGCACTCCATGCTGTGAAATTGCCTGACATTAATGCCTGAGAAAGGAATGAGCCCATTACCACAATACTGTGTATTGAGGAGATGTCTTTAAAAGGCCGCCACGGTATTACTAGGTGATAAACTCCGTAATCTAATGAATTGTCCACAAATTCTGTCAGCCAGAGAACTTCCTTGCAGAGCAAAGATCAAAACTCTAGGCATCTTCTCCTTCACCCAGAAAGAAGAATTTATTGTACATACCTTAAGCTTATTAGCAAATATTTTGCCTCCCAACTCAGAAGAGTTTTCAGAACATGTGCAACTGAGAATTTTTGGTATGCCTAAGAAAATGAATCCTTAAAGTTACAGGCTGCTTATCCCTCCCCCTGTCTTCTCTGTAGATGCATCGTGATGCTGTCACTTATGCTTGTGGAAGCTTTCAAGTTTCTGCTTCTCCCCAGCCCCACCCCACCAAACTGTGGCACCAAGGGCCTGCAACATCCATTGACTTCAGAGGGATCTGGATCACATGGTAATCTAGGCTCAAACAAACATGCATTTTAATACGGCGAAATGTAAATGGATATGTCTAGGAACAAAGAATGTAGGCCAGATGTACAGGATGGGGGACTGACTCTGAAAAGGGGGTGTGTGTGTGTGTGTGTGTGTGTGTGTGTGTGTGTGTGTGTGTGTGTGTGTGTGTGTGTGTGTGTGTGTGTGTAATCAGATGAACATGGGCTCCTGGTGCGACTCTGTGGCAAAAGTGCTAATGTGATCACTGGGTGCATAAATAGGGGAATCTTGAGTAGGAGCAGAGAGGTTATTTTACCTCTGGATTTGGCACTGGTGCGACTGCTGTTGGAATCCTGTGTCCAGTTCTGGTGCCCACTATTCAAGGAAGATTTTGATACATTCGAAAGGTTCAGAGAAGAGCCACGAGAACGATTAAAGGATTAGAAAACTTGATTTATAGGGATAAACTAAATAGATTGAGCTCCTTGAGTCCAGCAAAGAGAAGGTGAAGGGGTGACTTGATCACAGTCTATAACTATGTACATGGGGAACAAATATTTAATAATGGGCTCTTCAGTCTAGCACACAAAGGTCTAACCAGATCCAATGGCTGGAAAGTTGATGCTGGACAAATTCAGATTGGAAATAAGGTGTACATTTTTAGCAGTGAGGATAATTAACCATTGGGACAATTTACCAAGGGGTGTGGTGGATTCTCCATCACTGGCAATTTTTAAATCAAGATGGGATGTCTTTCCAAAAGCTCTGCTCTAGGAATTATTTTGGAAAATTCTCTGGTCCGTTTATACAGGAGGTCACACTAGAGCAGAGGTGGGCAAACTATGGCCCGCCCGCGGGACCCTGCAGCCCGGCCCCTGAGCTCCTGGCCTGGGAGGCTCTCCCCCAGCCCCTCCCCTCCTGTTTCCCGCCTCCCCTGCAGCCTCAGCTCGCTCCGCGGCCGGCGCAATGCTCTGGGAGGCGGCGCAGCTGCAGAGCCCGGGTCTGACCTGGTGCTCTGTGCTGTGCCGTGGTGTGGCTGGCTCCGGCCGGGCAGCACGGCTGCCTGTCCTAGTGCTCTGGGCGAGGGCAGGGGAATTTGGGGTGGGGGTCAGGGGGCGGGGGTGTGGATAGGGGTCGGGGTGATCAGAGGGCAGGGAACAGGGGGGTTGAATGGGGGCAGGGGTCCCAGGGGGGCAGTCAGGAAGGAGAGGGGGCAGTCAGGGGCAGGGGTTCTGGGGGCAGTCAGGGGACAGGGAGCAGGGGGGGTGGATGTGGCAGGAGTCCCAGGGGGGCCATCAGGGGGTGAGAAGCAGGGGGAGTCAGATGGGGGCGGGGGCCGGGTGACGCCTGGCTGTTTGGGGAGGCACAGCCTCCGCTAACCGGCCCCCCATACAATTTTGGAAACCCGATGTGGCCCTCAGGCCAAAAAGTTTGCCCACCCCTGTACTAGATGATCACAGTCGTCCTTTCTGGCTTTGGAATCTACATAGGCCTTTACACAAACAGGATGTTAGGAATCATTAAAAAGGGGATAGAGAATAAGACCGAGAATATATTATTGCCCTTATATAAATCCATGGTACGCCCACATCTCGAATACTGTGTACAGATGTGGTCTCCTCACCTCAAAAAGGATATTCTAGCACTAGAAAAGGTTCAGAAAAGGGCAACTAAAATGATTAGGGGTTTAGAGAGGGTCCCATACGAGGAGAGATTAGAGAGGCTGGGACTCTTCGGCTTGGAAAAGAGAAGACTAAGGGGGGACATGATAGAGGTATATAAAATCATGAGTGATGTTGAGAAAGTGGATAAGGAAAAGTTATTTACTTATTCCCATAATACAAGAACTAGGGGTCACCAAATGAAATTAATAGGCAGCAGGTTTAAAACAAATAAAAGGAAGTTCTTCTTCACGCAGCGCACAGTCAACTTGTGGAACTCCTTACCTGAGGAGGTTGTGAAGGCTAGGACTATAACAATGTTTAAAAGGGGACTGGATAAATTCATGGTGGCTAAGTCCATAAATGGCTATTAGCCAGGATGGGTAAGAATGGTGTCCCTAGCCTCTGTTCGTCAGAGGATGGAGATGGATGGCAGGAGAGAGATCACTTGATCATTGCCTGTTAGGTTCACTCCCTCTGGGGCACCTGGCATTGGCCACTGTCGGTAGACAGATACTGGGCTAGATGGACCTTTGGTCTGACCCGGTACGGCCGTTCTTATGTTCTTATGTTCACTGGCCCATTGTACACAGAGGCAAGTTTCACCCCAAATGGCTTACTCGAGATCACTCAGCAGCTGGTGGCAGGGTGGAGAACAGATCCTAGGACTACCGAGAACCTGTTGGGTGCTCTACCCACTAGTCTATTCCCCCACCATGGTTTTCTAACAAGGGCCGCAGAATAGGTAAAAAATAGTGACGAGCCTGAGAACTCCATTTGCAGGCTCCCTATAAGTAGCCATCTATTATGAACGCCATACCATCGAAACAGAGACATTGAAATCTAGAGATAAAACTGTAGCAGCTTTATCCAAGAGAACTGAACAATCTGCCTAATATAGTTAATTTGATAGTAAGTCAATGAATCACAAGGAATAAATTTGAAATATTACAGGAGAAGGGGACAAGCCACTATTGATTTATAATCTGTAAACAACATGCATCTTCCAGGAGTCAGCAGGGATGCATTTGCCGCTTGTGATGGTGTGTCATTGTCTAGGAGCTTTTAATTCAGCTCTTTGACCAAGTTCTTTTCATTAACCGCACACTCCCAGCCGGAGCAAAATGAATCATTCCTAGTGCTCAGAGTGAAAATTAACCCCCACAGCATCTTCCCCTACATTTGTGTCCCCTCCTCCTCCTTCAGCTGCCTCTTCTTTTTTATGTGTATCTACACGTCAGCAAAGCCACCGCAACTAGAGTGCGTTGAGGGTAGCATCAGCAGGCTAACCTTCAAGCACCCAATGCTCAATCCCGAGTGCCCCATTGAGTAATGGGTCCATGCCCGTGAGTAAGGGCTGCAGGAGAGCTAGTTGGAATCAAAGATCTGAATCTTGGTAGGCTCCACTCAGCCCTTCATCTTGAAGTCATTGTTTGTAGGCCTGGACTGACATTAAACATGTGGGAGGCCTTATTTTTTGGAAGACAGGATTAGGGAGGTAAATAGATCAGCAGGCTGAAAACAGAATGTTTGTGCTAAGATAGGTCAATGGCTCAGCGAGCTAAGAGGCAGAATGAACTAGCTAAGACAGGGGAATGGAATACCCATTCACAAAGAACAAGATGGCAATGGACAGAATAAGCCGGGAATGTAAAAATAAAGCGTAGGTTGAACATGGACTGTGTGAGGACAGAGCATGCAGTACAGGAACTGGTTCCTACAAATTGACCAAGCCAATTCCAAACTGGGTAATGCAGTGTATAGTGAATGCAATGACTGGTGTAAACAGGAGCGCCGCCAGCTTTTTCGGCGCCCTAGGCGGCGGAAGTTCCCGCCCCCGAAATGCCGCTGACGACCGGGGCGCCAGCGCCCCCCAAATAGTAGCGCCCTAGGCCAGGGGCGGATTAATCATTTTGCCGCCCCTAGGCCCGGAAATAATTGCCGCCCCTGGCCCCGCCCCGACTCCACCCCTTCCCCAAAGTCCCGCCCTAACTCCACCCCCTCCCTGCCCCTATTGGCTCCCTTCCCCAAATCCCCGCCCCCCCTCTTCCCCAGCACCCCCCGTTCCCCCCCCTCCCCCCTCCCCCCCTGACCCCGAAACAGCTGCCGCCGGGGAACTTCTTCGGGGGGGCGCCAATTTGCCGCCCCTGCAAATTTGCCGCCCTAGGCCTAGGCCTTGTCGGCCTAGGCAATAATACGGCGCTGCCCTAGACGACTGCCTAGGTCGCCTAATGGGTTGCGCCGGCCCTGGGTGTAAATGTAGATAAAGGGAGAGGATTTCTATGTAATGTGAATCTGTAATGTACCCTGCATCCGGCCCCTATGCTTGAATCCGATCACTTCAGCGTGGCTTTGCTGGATGCCACATAAAGGAACCCGAGTAACAAGAGTGGCATGGAGCTGAGTTCTTGGGGATCTGAGTGGGTCTCGGGGGGAACCCCAACAGTTACTGGAGCCACAGGGACTTTTTTCTCTCTCAACAGTTTGGAGAAAATGTGCCTTTTCATTGAAAAAGAAAAATGTTGTGGAAAAATGTCAATTTTGATTACGCTTGCTAGTTTTTTGAAGAAAAAACAGCAACAAAATTTTAACTGAAAAGCTTTTTAAAAAATGTTTTTGATTTTTATTGAAATGTGCGACATTTTGATGAAAATATAAATAATTTTTTCATTATTTCCCACAAAAAATAATTGGTACCATTCAGTTTACTACCTCGGGATCTTTTGAACAAGACGTGCTCCGAAATGTTACTATGCCATAATGGCACCTTCTTACTGTCTGGCTCAACACTGCACGTTCAGAGTCAGACCTGCTGACATTAATGACTAACTATATTTCTACTCCTGCAGACAGCCCAGGAAAAGTGAACTGGATTCTATCCTCCTTGTGTCTCACCCACAGCATTGTATACTGAGAACCAGTCAATTGCACCTGTGCAAACCAAGAATCATAGAAATGTCGGGCTGGAAGGGACCTCAAGACATCATCGAGCCCGGCTCCCTGCACTAAGGTAGGAGCCAAGTACATTTAGACCATCTGTGACAGGGCTTTGGTCCAACCTGTTCTCAAAAACCTGCAGCGATGGGGATTCCACAACCTCCCTTGGAAGCCTCTTGCAGAGCTTGCCCATGCTTATAGGTAGAAAAATTTTCCTAATATGTCATTTAAATCTCCCTTGTTGCAGATTAAGCTAATTACTTCTTGTCCTACCTTCAGTGGACTTGGAGAACAATTGATCACTGTCCTCTTTAGAACAGCCCTTAACATATTTGAAAACTGTTATCAGGTCCCCCCTCAGTCTGCTTTTCTCAAGACTACATAAGGCCAGCTTTTAACCTTTCCTCATAGGCCAGGTTTTCTAAACCTTTTATAATATTTTAGCTGTCCGCTGGACTCTTACCAATTTGTCCACATCTTTCTTAGAATCATAGAATATCAGGGTTGGAAGGGACCTGAGGAGGTCATCTAGTCCAACCCCCTGCTCAAAGCAGGACCAACACCAACTAAATCATCCCAGCCAGGGCTTTGTCAAGCCGGGCCTTAAAAACCTCTAAGGAAGGAGATTCCACCACCTCCTTAGGTAACCCATTCCAGTGCTTCACCACCCTCCTAGTGAAATAGTTTTTCCTAATATCCAACCTAGACCTCCCCCACTGCAACTTGAGACCATTGCTCCTTGTTCTGTCATCTGCCACCACTGAGAACAGCCGAGCTCCGTCCTCTTTGGAACCCCCCTTCAGGTAGTTGAAGGCTGCTATCAAATCCCCCCTCACTCTTCTCTTCTTCAGACTAAATAACCCCAGTTCCCTCAGCCTCTCCTCATAAGTCATGTGCCCCAGCCCGCTAATCATTTTTGTTGCCCTCCGCTGGACTCTCTCCAATTTGTCCACATCCCTTCTGTAGTGAGGGGACCAAAACTGGACACAATACTCCAGATGTGGCTTCACCAGTGCTGAATAGAGGGGAATAATCACTTCCCTCGATCTGCTGGCAATGCTCCTACTAATACAGCCCAATATGCCATTGGCCTTCTTGGCAACGAGGGCACACTGCTGACTCATATCCAGCTTCTTGTCTACTGTAATCCCCAGGTCCTTTTCTGCAGAACTGCTGCAAGCCAGTCAGTCCCCAGCCTGTAGCGGTGCATGGGATTCTTCCGTCCTCAGTGTGGCACCCAGATCTGGATGCGGTACTCCAGCTGAGGCCTCACCAGTGCCAAGTGGAGCCGGACAATTACCTCCCATGTCTTACATGCACTTCTATTAATATACCCCAGAGTGGTATTCACTTTTATCTCACCTGCATCACATTGTTGGCTCACATTCAATTTTTGATCCATTATAATCCCCATATCCTTTTCGGCAGTACTACCGCCTAGCCAGTTATTCCCCATTTTGTATTTATGAATTTGATTTTTCTTGCCTTAGTGAAGAACTTTGCATTTGTCTTCATTGAATTTCATCTCGTTGATTTCAGACCAATTCTCCAATTTTTCAATATTGTTTTGAACTCTGATCCTGTCCTACAAAGTGCTTGCAATGACTCCCAGCTTGTCATCATCCGCAAATTTCATAAGCAAACTCTCCACTCCATTATCCAAATCATTAAAGACAATATTGAATAGTACTGGACCCAGGGCTGACCCCTGTGGGATCCTACTAGATACGTCCCCCAGTTTGACAGCAAACGATTGATAACGACTCTTTGAATACAGGCTTTCAACCAATTGTGCACCCACCTTACAGTAATTTCATCTAGACCACATTTCTCTAGTTTGCTTATGAGACTGTCATGTGGAACTGTGTCGAAAAGCCTTACCAAAATCAAGATATATCATGTCTACAGCTTCCCCCTATACACTAGGCCATTAACCCTGTCAAAGGGAAATTAGGTTTGTTTGGCATGATTTGTTCTTGACAAATCCATGCTGGCTGCTCCTTATAACTGTATTATCCTCTAGGTGCTTACAAACAGATTGTTTGATCATTTGTTCCAGTATCTTTCCAGGTATTGAAGTTAGGTTGACTGGCCTATAATTCCCTGGATCGTTTTTGTTCCCCTTTTTAGAGATCAGTACTAACCCTTCTCCAGTCCTCTGGGACTTCACCCATTCTCCATGAGTTCTCAACGTTAATTGCTTCCAACTCCAAGATTACTTCAGCTAGTTCCTTAAGTGTTCAATTACGTATTCAATGTTACAAGCAAAGTAATACACCTTGCATGGAATGATTTGATCTATTCCTACACTGTAGTTGGGTTTTAAAGTAACTTTCAACTCAGGAAAAGGCCCCAGCATCACTGTCGACAGCATAACATGCATCAATGGTAAAAACACAAATCTTACGATATGCCAGGGAAAGGGCTAGAAAACACAGACGGCATTACACAAGACAATCGTTCACTCTCACACAAATAACCGTCTTCAGCACTTGGCACTGTATAGCACAGAAGAGAAAGACAGTCCCTGCCTCAAAGACCTTACAATTTACGTCAAGAAACAGGTGGATACAGACGTATAGCCTGGACCCGTACTGAAGATGGTTGGGGTTGCACAGGTGTGGGTGGGAGGATGTGCACAGAGGGCATAACATGAAGTCAATCGAGTTGCACAGGTGTTCTGAGAGCAGAATTTGGTCTGCAGAACCTTTCTTGCTGGGGATGATGCAGGAGAAGGAAAGGACCCAGCTTGACTCCCAGGTTCAGTGTGCAGTGCTGGTAGTTAGAAAAAAATAATTTTACTTATAAACTGAGCACATGTGATCTGGAGCCAATGAACCATAATAAACATGGAATCCCACATTGCCATTTATACAGTTGGTCAGATACTCCTTTGCCTTCATGTAGGCCAGACAAAGCAATGGAAAAGGGGGAAAGGGACATTTTTCACTCTTGGTGGAAGCTCGGGGACTTATCCCACTATAAAAATAGGGTGTGGATTTAAATCTGTGTAATGCTACCTGACTGCCTAGTGACAACAGTTGGGAAATTCGAACTTCTTAGTCACCGTTTTTCCTGGAGAAAGAAAAGCTGAGTTTTTTTGAGAAAATTCAAAAATTGTATGCAGTGCAAAGGTTTGGGTTAAGATCTCCAAATCCCCAAGTTCATAGAATCATAGAATATCAGGGTTGGAAGGGACCTCAGGAGGTATCTAGTCCAACCCCTGCTCAAAGCAGGACCAACCCCTAAATCATCCCAGCCAGAGCTTTGTCAAGCCAGGCCTTAAAAACCTCTAAGGATGGAGATTCCACCACCTCCCTAGGTAACTCATTCCAGTGCTTCACCACCCTCCTAGTGAAATAATGTTTCCTAATATCCAACCTAGACCTCCCGCATTGTCCAGCTCCATTGTATTTTTAGCTATCTACAAATTTTATGATGTGAATGAGACTTACACTTACATGGGAGATCTCTCAGCACTTTATACACTGACTTACAAATGTATTCACGGGGAATCACTTCACTCATTGCTGAAATGCAGCTGTCTCTAGGGTGGCACATAGCAGCTGTTAAACAGCTTACAACAACATGGCACTACACTTTTTAGGACACAACATGAAGAACAGAAACAACACTTAACTGAAAGTAAAGACAGAATTTGAGCTAGGCAGAATATAATGAACTCCACTGGAATATGTCCAATGAACATCTTATTCTTGGGGAAAGTGCCAGGCAGTCTTTAATGCCCCCAAAGTTGGGAAGGTCTCCGTTTTACAGCTCATCCCAAAGCAAGCATCTAGGCAACCAGAGAAATATCATCATCGGCTAAGAGATACCCAGGTTAGTTACTAAACGTATTTATGGCAGTGATGGAGAACTAATGAAATGGAAGACTCTTGGATGTGCATGTTATGGGTAGCTCCATCTTATCTATCATGACATCCCCCATCTGTGTAATTCATACCAACCCACCGTGCAGAAATGTAATGAACTTCTAGGCTGTAGCCTTGCAATAGGTCTGAAAAATTAAACGACATGGTGCCAAGTCTATAGGCAGACGTTATGGGATGCAATATACCAGAATCGCCATGGCAACATCACACCGTGACTTTGATTTTTTCGAGGCCAGGACAATGTATGCATTTTACAGAAGCAGCTAATTGTCTAGCGCTCTGCTTAATGCACACCAACACAGCAGCCTATTTTTGCTAAATGTCTCACTATTTGAGTTTTGCTGCCTCCAGCTACCATTAACATATTTTGCATTCATGCTTTGTATAAATTCCTAGTAATGCTTCCAGCTAAGGTTCCTAAATACACATTTAATTTATATTTAATGAGACAGTTAGCATGAGTTAAGCAAATGAGAGCTGGTTAATTAAAGCATATGTCGAGAGGATTGTGAGGATTAATCAGTTAATATTTGCAAAGTGCTTTGAAAAATATATGCACCTAAGTTTTGTATTATTATTATTACGGAGTTCAAATGAAGAGATACAGTCTATCACATAGCTGTTAATCTTTAATCAATCAGTTTCTCATATGATAATCTTTGTGGTGTGTAAAAGGGTTAGGTGTAATAAGACATTAAGTACAGGTTATTTGAACACCTGGTTTCTCAGCTGCTAGGTTGCTATTCATTCTTAATGGGCTAAATCATGAAGTATTAAGTAATTTTTCATGGCAGTTTAACTGAGTTAAGACTGAGCAAAAGTTGACTCAGAGCCTGAGAATTCGGCCCAACAGGTAATGGATAACTTAGCTGCGACAGGCACCTGCGCTGGGAGGAAGGATTCCTTGTGTTCGAATGCCATCTAGGCCTCAGCTTTACTGCGGGACCTCAGGCAAGGAGGCCAAATTCCTAATGTAGCCACAGGTTGTAGGCGACTCAGTGTTTGCGTGTCCAGGGCCCGGTGGTCAGAGCTGTGAGCACCTGAAGCTCTGATACACGTCAGCCTGAAGCATTGGGGGCTCAGCACCTCAAAATTCAGGCCCCACTTATCTCAGGTGAAGGAGCCAAAAACAGAGGCATTAGTTAATGGACAAGGGGCCTTAGCTATGCCAAGCCTCGGTTTTCCCATCTGTAAAATGAAGCTAGTGATAGTCCTTACCTCCCAGGGGGGTTCATTGGTATTCTTAAAACCCTCTGACTTTGAGGAGCACCATATGTACCTGTAATGCCGATGTGTTGTTATTTCACGATACGGTAAGTGAAATAGCAGAAGGTACAGAGCACTGGACTGGGACTTGGGAGACCTGAGTTGTATTCCCAGCTGTGCCCTGGCCTGCTGGGTGACCCTGGCAAGTCACCTCCCCGCTCTGAGACGTGGTTTCCCCATCTGTACAATGGGGACGTCCTTTGTAAAGTGCTCTGAGATCTGCTGATGAGAAGAGCTAGGTGATATTATCACCCGTCCTCACAGATGGCCCCCAAACACCATTGGTATCCAATCCCAGCACTCCCCTTCCACAGGGGCCAGTCCCAGGAGTAGTCCGTCACTTCCCCCCCCCACTCTCAGACAGTCTCCTGAGCCCTTCCCCCCAAGTGACATCACTGGGACGCTGAGACGCAGCAGCACAGGCTGTATGGGGATCTTGGGGGGGTGGGAAGGGAGGGCAAGTGTGGGGCAAGTCAGTGGTGTGGGTGGGTGTATTCCTGAGCGGTATCAGGCTGAACGAGGGTGCAGTGAATCTTTACCCCAGGTCAGGCAAGCAGCACTCAGAGGACCTAACAAATTCTCTGGGAAGTCAGTGAGGTTATTCACGTGACTAAGAGCGTCACGGGATCAAGGCCTGGTGCAGCGTCTGAATGCCCCACTGGACTAGAACAAGGAGCTCTGTTTTGCCGTGTCCGACTCCTTTTCCCTGGCTGTGTTTGGCACGCTCCACGCCGCCATACGGGCGGGGAATGGAATTCTCCTCTGCCATGTAGCCGGGGCTGCATTCGTTCTAAAAGGCAGAGTTCCCCAACCCGGTCTTCCGCTTCTCTTAATACCAGTCTTTTAAATCCCCGTGGGTTTGGAAAGCTGCCTGGCAGAGCGAATAAAGAATAACTGCTGTGAAGGGGCAAGGGAGCTTTCTCGCCGAGTCTGCCCAGGGAAACAAGAATCCGCTTGGTCAGTGTTAACTCTGCTAGCGTACACGCAGTTAGATCGGCCCTCAAAAACACCCGCGGGACCACTCTGCCCACAGACTGTCCTAGTCAGCTAGGAAATGACAACACACACTGCTGGCTGCACAGCTGTATGTGTCCCACCTCCGCCTTTCATGCACCAGGGCTGGATGACAGGATACAGATGTACTAGAGAGAAATCCGCTGCACAATGAAAACAGACCGTCCTGGACCCCCACCCCATTCCTCACTTGATACGAACCAAACTACAGGAATGCGGGTGTTTAAAACATTCAGTGCTTAAGTTGGACGCACTTTTCAGGTCCCCCAGCAAGAGTATGGGACGGCGCGAAGCACAGAAATCTCCACCACTCCATCAGACTCTGAACGAGGTTTAATTGACACAAATCGCTCTCTGGGGTGGATCGCCTGTAAAGCAAACAATCTACTAGTGGCTAAGTGCCACCACGTGGCAGACTCCATGCATTGCAGCCAGGGCAACGACCGCTACCTGTGAAGGATGGAGGATACAGTGTTATTTCCAGGGCTTATTTTCAATGTCATCAGAGGGGAATACCTGCAGCCCTGACTGATGGCAAAAGAATTTGAGCCAGTGCTGAGAGATGTGCAGGCTGCTGCCACTCATTCCATTGGCAGCCAATTATAGCCAGGGATTAAAAAGGTCACAGCAAGTCTGGATGCTGATTTGTTCCCATTTCTTGCAACCGGGTCAGACAACTGCCCCCTGCCTCCAGTGTTTGGTTTCTGTGTATGTGGGGTCTGGAGCCCGATCTGCAATTCACAGAACCTTAGCTGCCTCCATCAGGGAGCTCAGTTCTGCACGTGGGGGCTCCAGTCAGCACCTCCCACAGGCATCCGAATGGCCAAGTGCCAGCTGGAAAGTCCAGCTGTGGAGCTGCACAGCCCTGAAAGTACGACGTTAATCATAAATTGTGCATAATAATAATGATGATTATTAGGCGGGTCAGACAGCTACAACTTAAGACCATGTAGTCCTAAGAATAACGTGTCTGCAGTTTGTGTGGCTACTCTCTGCTGTAAAAGCAAAACAAGGTATTTTATTCTTTTGTAACTAGGTGGGCCTGAGGCCCTATTTACTCTCAACAGCAGGCAGGCCAGTGCAGGCTAATAAATGCTAGGATGGTATTTCAGTCCGTCTGCATGCTGGTGGCAGCAGTGCTGTTGCATCGGGAGAAAGAGAGAAGCAGTCGTGTGGCAGTGGGGCCCGATCCGGCTCCACTAGGGCCTGGTTTTCAGACAGGAAAGCAATACCGTGGCACACCGCATTTGTATGTGCATTTACTCTGATTGTGCATGTAACTCAGGCAACTGTGTTTGCCAATAGATGTCATGGTTCCTCTCAGGGATCACAACCTGCCTGCACATGAGCTGCACCCTGAACGTGTCGCACTCTGAAGCTCAGAGTTTCTGAAGAGAAAACTCAACTCCCCCAAGCAACTACCCTGGATGCTGCTGGTTTGCAGCCGGCAAGAGGTGCACATCTCATCTGATGTTCCCCAGGTGCCCAATACATTTGACAGGATCCCACTTCATAAAGGATCGCTCGATGATTTACTAAGCAACTGCACGTTTCTGCCGAATGTCTTCCTGCCCCCTCCGAGATACCTAACGAGTCGCAATGAAGGGCAACGTTCTCTTTGCTGATTAGGGAATGCTCGTTTACAGACGGGTGCTCCATCAGTTTAGGCCTTTTGAATATGTCACGCCAACGGGCAATATAAATACAGATAGGGTGTATAGTTTTCCTTGTGTCACAAACAAATGGGAGTGAACCAGCCTTGGCCAGTGGGCTGTGGAGCGGTGGTGGTGGTTACTACTTTGCGATGGACCGAGCACGAGCCGTACATTCGGAATTTGCGCAGGGCAGGCTGATGGTCTGGGGTGTTAGTGTGTGATTTTACTGACCATGAATAAAAGTTGGATCCCTATTCTGTTACCTGGCATCAGATGGCTAACAGTGATCACCATTGACAAAACATGGGCTAGATCGGAACCTCAAATGGCATCTTACTACTAAAGATCTGAAACCACTTCACGCCCAATGAAAGCCTTACCACAAACCTGTAAGGGACCATAGGCAAGCGCTGTAGTTCCCGATAGGAAAAGTGAGGCATGACAATTCACTCTGCTGGATTATCAAATATGCTTCCGCCTCTGTGTCTGAGCGTATCGGCAGGCTGGCAAGAATTCAGTGCAAAAGAAATTCACCAACGAGGAAACTCAGCTTGCTGGGGCCGTTTAGCTGGAAAAAGTCTGACAAAGCGCACTTACAAGCAGGGGCGGATTAATAATTTTGCCGCCCCTAGGCCCTGAAATAATTGCCGCCCCTGCAAATTTGCCGCCCTAGGCCTAGGCCTTGTCGGCCTAGGCGATAATACGCCGCTGCTTACAAGAGACCTAGCCAAGGTCCCACAGCAGCCGGAGGCAGGAATAGGACCCAGGAGTCCTGTGCCCGAGACCCTTTCCTCCAGGATCTGATCCAAAGCCCAATGCAGTCAATGGAAGTCTTTCCATTCACTTCAATGGGCTTTAAATCAGGCTCTTCCCCACCAGACCACACTCCCTATCAAGATAACAGTGAGTGCCACACGCAGATTTGCATTCAGTAAGATAGTGTTATGAATGGCTGCTCACTGCTTGCTCTTTAAGATTCCCAGCAAGACGCTGTAGGTATCGTAACACAGATCAGTCACACGGCACATCAGCTCTAAAGAGCGGGACCAAACTCCATAGAAATCTTTTCTCTGTTCATTTTGTTGGAGATTATATTCCCTCCAAATGACCCAGATCATTTAGATTGCTAAACCGAACAGCTATTCTGACTCTCTGGGTTGGCCGATGTGACAAAGTGGGGATTTTCTGTAATACTTTTACCATTCCTGTGTGCGCTTCAGTTTCCCTCTTGCTTCGCATGGCTGCACATGGAGTGTGAAGGGTTTAGAGGCGGTTCTTGAGGCAGAGACAGAGACAGGAGATGTTGGTCACAAAACTGTCTGGGGGGTGCTATGGATAGGTTGGTAAACCGCCCCTATCCATGGAGGATCCAGAAAGGCAATGGGAACCCAAGGACTGAAGCGTTGACACCTATCCCCTCCGGGCAGGCGGAACATGTGAACTCAGCATGGCTCTGCAGGAGGAAGACAATGGATGAAGAGGTGACAGGAGGGTAGGATAAGCAGCTTGGCTGGGTGGAGCCTGACACTGGCTAGCTGTCTGAACCTTTGCTCCTCTCCACTAACCTGAGGGCTGCTGACGCCGGGTTCCCCTGGACTAATAAACCCTACTCGCTATTGAAAGGCTGCCTGGTGTCCCTGCAAATACTCGCTGAGATGCATTGATCCCTGAAGAGGGCAAAAAGTCTCTGACCAAGCGTCTGTCTCAGGTGGAGTCACCGGGCAGAGCTCGAGGTTAGAAGCAGGAAGACTGGAGCCTAGAGGTTCAGTCTTGGAGGCGCTGGGGTCTCATGGTCGATCGTTAAAGAAAAGTGGGACTGCTTGGGGGACTGACACACTGAAGGGCCTCCTCCACGGGGCTGTTTAAAAGCTGGGACATAACACCGTTCCTGGGGATCTGTGATCGCTTCCATTCCCTGAGCTCAGCCTCTTTGTATCAGACAGGTCCCTTCATCGGAAATTGTTTGATGCATGATGGGTATTGTTCAGGTCTGCAGGTGCTTTAAGAGAACAATAGCTGCCTTGGCTTCTAAAAGAAGCCACAAAGGTCAGAAGCACAGGCACAGATAATGTATTGAACTCATCCCACCGCTTTCTCTTGGAGAATTCTCCATGGATGGAGCACCAGTCTCTCACACACATTTGTTATTCAGAATTATTTGCCAGATCGTTTCTTCATGTAATCCTTGGCCCCCTGGGCCCCTTTGCAAGCATTTCACAGCATACCTGAAAGGTGAGCAGGTTTGAGAAGATGCAGAGGTCTGGTATGGCTTCCGTGTTCCTCGGCCGGTGTCGATCAGCATTGCTCTGTTGAAGTCAATGGAATTCCACCAACTTACACCACTGAGGATATGGCACCAGAAGTTTAGATGTAGGATTTTGCTTCAAGCCAATTACTACTTTCCGTCTGTGATGGGCTCCAAACGACTTGGAGGACGGGGCAGGAGATATCTTCATCTTTCATAGAGTTTATCGGCTCCTCCGGGGAAATTGCAGGTACCCGGAAAGCTCAGTGTGAGGCTTTTGTCACAACAGCTCTTGCTCAAGTCGCCCTGGGGCTGTACAGCACCTGCTCAATGGAGCTGTTTTATTGCAGCCTCTGGCTTCCTGGTTCGCCGCATTCCTCACTCCTGACTCATTCTCAGAGTTTCCGAGGCGCTTGAATGTTACACACTCTACAACCTTTCAAATAGACGTGTGTTAGAGGATCCAGATGGAGAGCCAATAACGAGGTAAGACGAACAGACTGCTTCTGATAAAATAAGAACCAAGTAAGAACCCGAGCCAAGACAGAACCTTTTATGAAATTAGAAAAAGGTCGTTCACTCGTTTTAAGAATTCTTTTTCATTCCCAGGTGCCTCTGTGCGTTTTGACTAAGACAGTAATAGATTTGCTGATGCACCATGATAAAGCCTTTTGCCTTGGTAATTGAGGCCCTGGAAGAAGCAAGATTTTAAGCTTTTCAGGACAAGGCCAGTCTTTTTGTTACGTGTATTCACCATGCCTAGCATGATGAGTGGGGGTCTCTAGGCACAACCGAGACTGGAAATTGCCTTTCCTGAGACATTTGCAGCCTGGTTTTGTACACCCAGGATGGCACCACTTCCAGCTTATCTGGAATGAGCCACATTCGACCCCATCTATTTCCCAACCTCTGCCAGGCACAGGGAGAGCACAGAAACACAGCATATGGCTTCAGCAAAGAGGAGATGTGGATCTGAATGTTATTGGCATATGGAACCCCTGTGGGAGAGCACACAGCCCCTGCGGATTCTCTGTGAGGGCATCTTTCTCCATCTACTCCCACCAGACTCCTCAACTGAGTCAACAAAGCCTTACAGCCAGTGGTACTGAAGACGGCTGACTGATGTAACCAGATGGTCAGGAGTAGATTATTAATCACTCTCCATTTATACCAGCACCAACTCTGTCCTCAGCTCATTTTCCAAACCAAACCAGTAGGTAGAAGACACACATGAGCATAAGATGCGACTGGAGTTGTTTCAATAGCTCCTTCTTAATAATGTCCCCCTAAAATGATGTCACAGACTGGGATGTAACCAACAAAGCTATTTGTATCAAGACTTTGTTTGGGTAATGTTGGTTTTGTGGCACCAGGACAATTGGTGCCTGGTGCCTGACTTACCTACGCCTCCCCCTTCAGGAATACCAAGGGCACAGAAGTAGGCACTCGAGATCCTGCACATTTCTAACAAAAATAACTGTGCATATTTTGCCTGTGCAATATTGTACGTGCATTGTTTTTCTCTAGCTATTCGCTCGTTTTTTATTTTTGTCTATGGTGAGTAGCATGTTATATAGAATGATGGAATCACAATCTTTTCTTATAAAAAAAATCAAAACAAAGATCAAACAAAAACACTACACACACACACACACACACACACACACACACACACACACACAAAACTAAGCTCCCACCCAGCTCTAGTTACAACTTGAGCTGGCTTTGTTTACCAAGGATCACACCCTACTCTTTGCAGCAGACAGAGACATCCAGTGCTGAGTGATATAATTACTTATATACGCTACCATTACAGGGAGTTTGTCCATGCAGGTTTATGAGAACAGTGGACACACTAAATGAAGCAAAATCAGACCCCCCACGTTTAGCAGCACCTGCTCACAATTCAGCATGACACAGCAAAAGATCAAATTCTACCCCCCACATCTTTATTGCAGCTAGACTTGACCTGATCTCAACCGGCTCCGTAAATCTTTTCTTTTCCTCATTTCCGTTGCTGAATCTGAGCTCATTTTAAAAAATTCGCACACGTAGAGAGCTGGGCAAAATTTTTTGACCAAAACTTTTTTTTTTCTTTTTGCCAAAAAATGCAGATTTGGGACAATTGAAACCTTTCACAAATTTGTATAGAATTCACTGAATTGTTTCAGTGGGGGAAAAAATCCCCAAAATAGCAAAACATTTCATTTAATCATTTTCAAAACAAAATATTTCAATTTTTCAGTTCAAAATGACTTTTCCTTTCAACATTTAAATCTTTCAAAAAGCTCAAAAGCAAAATAACATGTTGTTTGGGGTTCAACCCAATTAAAAAATCTTTTTTTTTTTACTTTTTGGTTCACTGAAAATTTTTAAAAAAAATTATTTAGG
This sequence comes from Platysternon megacephalum, assembly GCA_003942145.1. NCBI lineage: Eukaryota > Metazoa > Chordata > Testudines > Platysternidae > Platysternon > Platysternon megacephalum. The sequence continues at coordinate 4,258,788 of QXTE01000125.1, read as the reverse complement.
GTCAACCAGAAACAATATTCTTTCAGTATTGCCAACGAACCAAATCATCTGATATTCACATAGCTCTCCAGGAGTCCCGATGACGTTACACTGCTGCTGTGAAGAGAGCGAGGGCTTTCCACACACACTGGTCCTGATCCTGCAGTTGGGCCCATTACAACAAACTTCTGCCTCTCACTGGGGCTCTGCACTGGTGCAGGGATTCACTTGCAGGACCAAGGCCGTTGTATGGTTCATTCAAGGAAGATCTTACTTATCTAAAAAACTGACTGTGTGACTTTGTTCCCTCTTCTCTCCCCGCTCCTCCCTCCCCTAGGAAGTAAACCGGTTTTTCCTGAGCTCTTGCTACACTGTTATCAGCAGCACAAAACAAACCAGAAGAAAACCCTAGAAAACATGAAAGTCATTTGCTATTGTTGCGATCTTGGGAAGAAACCTCTTTTTCTTCTGGAAGTCTGAAGGCCTTTCTCAGCAAAGCTCTCATCAGCAACTGCCTTTTCATGAGCTTCCAACTTCTAACCATAAAGAAGTTCAGCTCCTGACTTCAATGGAAAAGCCATGGGATCGGTAGATGCTGGTAGGTCTGAACTCTGGTAGCCTGTGTGCTGAACGTGAGATCCTGGGAAGGAATGTACCAGTTGTGGAAGCCTCAATATAGCTCTGTTGGACTCAGCTTACTAAAGCAAAACCTTCTACCTAATGAGCTGGTCCAGTGGGATTTTCAGCAGCACTGCGTTAAGCAAGGTTAGGATGTATGAGGCAATTGGTACGTGTGTGTGCACAGAGCCTGGGGGTCAGGGCTAGGGCTTTGAAAATGTCTGACTCCAGCAGGTTCAATTTAATTCAATGAATGACATTAAAATTAAAATATTCAATGTCTTGGGAGATTAAATATTAGAAGGAAGAAACGCCAGGGCTCTGGCATTAACATTGGTTTTAAGTCTAGCACATTCGTTTTCCAACCCTTAAAGCCCTTGTGACTCTGGAGTGTTATTCACTGTTATTGGATATTATTAATATGGCACCAGCGGTGCACCAGACGCTTTACAGGCGGGTATGAAGACACGGTCCCTGGCCTGAAGAGCTTATTCTCTGAGCAGACGTTGTGCCAATGGAGGCTAGGAACAGGGATAAACCAAAAACAATCCTGAGCCAAAGCTTCTTGGACTCTATTTCTTACTTGGACATAATGGGTGAGGTGTTACCCTGCAAGCTACCGGGGCCAAGGGAGGGAGGTTTGGGCCTGCCCGGCAGCTGGAGCGCCTGCGAGGATGTCCGCCACGTGAGCCAGAGTTGTAGGGTGCATACGTTAGAGCCGTCCTCTCCCCCCACCCCGAGAGGTGCGGTGTCTAGATAGCAGTGTGGACTGCCACAAAAGGGTGGCGCTCATAGCCCTGCTCTCCTGTCTGCTGCCCCCTTCTGGACAGCTACAGGGGGGTGCAGGGGAAGCGGGGCCTGAGCTCTTGCCGGATTCTGACCCACCCAGGCCATAGGGATGAGCAGGCACACCCCTCCTGTGTCCGCTAACCCTGCGCACATCCATACAGCGGCTGGCCAGAATCTGGCCCCATATTTGCCACGTTTGATCAGTACCAAGTGAATTCAAAGGCAGCTCCCTCCTCTAACCCTAAAGAGGCAGAAGCCCAGAGTCACTGGACAGCGGCTAATGCTTCCCCATGCCTGTGTGCCGTGGAGAGATTTACCATGTTCTGGGAGATGGTTTCCAAAAGAAAGGAAGGGACTTTAGAGAGCAAATGAAGCACCCTCACTGCAGCCTGACGACACGCATGTTAAAGGCAGAACTCGATGGCTCCGGATTTAGCTGCATTTGCATGATCTGAGAAGTGCAGCGAAGGGGAAAAAGGGAGATTAACATCTTGAAATCTGATATTGTCCCTAGGCGTTAGTTGCACAAAGGTTCCTGGGGAGCGCGGCACTCAGAGCCCCACATGCATGGGGACAGTCGTCCTCCCTTAAGCCCGACTGCCTCAAAAGAACAACCAGTGAGACAACAGAGAAGGGGCCCAAGACTGTGTCAGCCAGTGACTGTGAATATACTGCAGAAGAAGGGGCATCGGAAGGGAGCTTGGTCCTGTGAAAAAGACACCAGTGTGGGAATCAGGACACCTGTGTTCTGTTCTCTGAACTCCCCTTTGCATCATTGGGTAAGTCATTTTAATCACTCTATGCCTCGGTTTCCCCATGTGGAAAATGGGGATAATAATACTTGTACACCCTTCTGAAACACTGTAAAAAGTATCTAATTATTTTTTTACAAACCTAAATATCTCAGCTCAGTTGGCTTATGAATTTACAAATCACTTTGCTCACCACTGATATGCAGCCACCTCTGAGGTGGAATATGGCAGCTGTAACAGCAACACTCCACAACAGGCTGTGGGGAGGGGCAAAGCTGAGATGTGCCCTATCCAGCAGGACACAACACAGTGTTCTCCCGCACTTCATGCAATCCACTCTGCTGAAAACAAACATTGGCTCAGTCTATTCCCACTAGATCAATTAACCCAAGGAGCTCTTCTGAGGGTGAAACCTGCACTCCCAGGGTTCGGCTGCTTCTGCAGCACCATCTGCCCCTCTTCTGGGGCCCACAGAAAATGACTGGTAGAGATAAATTCAGCTCAGAGTCTTCTGCCAAGGGCCCTATGGCAAACAGCTGACAAACAACAGCAGACGCAGGGAGCGGCTTTACCTTTGTGAATACCAAAGCGAGACAGCCCCATTAAACTCAAAGGACAATTATCCCTTGTGTATTTCTGCTTGGAATAAAACTATGTTATTGGGGACAATTAATCTTCAAGATCAATTTATTGTCATGAGGCTAAATTTCAGTTGTGTCAGAAATGATGGTGCTGTGCTGTTAAGTGTTGTCTGACTAGGTGAATATGCCTCTCTTGCTGTGTTTTATATTCATAGTTTTTGCTACTAACCGTGTGTCTTTTTATGTCTTGTGTACCAATGGATCCGGCGTATTTACTGTGTCACATCCAAAATGCCCTTAATTAAGCCACAACCTCACTGAAGTCATTTGACAGGACAAATATCATTGTCCCCAATGTGTTGCTTGGAAGGGGAGGCAGGTGCACTAAGTGACTTGCCCAAGATCACCCAGGAAGTCTGTGGCACAGCTGGGAGCTGAACCTGGTGCTTCTGAATCCCTGTCCTGGGCACTGAACTGCTGGACCATCCTGCCACTCACCCCCTAAGGGGGAGAAATTCTTGACTTCTCAGCAACACAAAGACTCTGCTGGAGCTATTTTAGCAAGCTAAAGGAATCTCCTGAGCTGGACAGCTGTCAAGTCCCTGTAGGCTATTTATCTTCCAGTCAACCCAACTGACGCTCATCTGATTTCCACATAATCCAGTAAAACTAGGTTAATAAATTCCTCTTTGCATGGAATGGATTTTCCTTACTGCCTGGCACACTATAGACACCCAGGGATATTAAGGTTCAAGTAGATGCTGAGATCTTTTAAAAACAGTTATAAGTAAGGGGATAAATCTGTGAGCCAGCAGCTACTGATCTCAGTTACCCAGCACAACTCCAGAGTAACTCCACTGGCTTCCCTGGAGTTCTTCTGGATTAACAGAGTCTGGCCCCAAACTCCTCATTTAAACAGGAAATCCCTGCGTGTTATTGTCCAACCAGCGGGTTTCACTAAGTGAGGTTACTTTGTATGTTAAAACACCATTGCAGTCATTGCTTTGAGAAGCAAATCCTCATAATACTGTGGTTTCCCCTGTACTCTAAATATCTCCAAGAACAGCCCATTTCTTTTTTGTCCTGCTGGAATGAATTGTGAGCTGAATTGTGGTGTTGCAGCTTCAGGAAAAAGCTCTTACCAAAAAAAAAAATATTTTTTGTGGATGTTCCTTTTTTCTTCCTTTAACAAAAAGTGAAGAATAAACTTTTCCTGCAACTGAATAACTTTTCTTCTAATGACAATGGCCGTAGCTACAGCCTCAGAAGAACGTGGGTGGCAAGGCAGGCAAAACCAAAGGACCCATGAAGTTCTCTCTCATTTAGTCACACTGGGTGAAATTCCTATGCAGCAGGCTAGACTAATAATGTCTGTGTACCACTGAGTCTCCCTTACGTCCTCAAAGTAGGACTTACATGGGACTTAGGCAGTGTATGGGCCTTGTACTGACCTGCACACGGGTGAATTTCATCCACTATGAAAGAGTGTAGGGTCTGCTGGAAAAAAAAATCTGAAAGATTATAAAACATGTTTGAAAATCAGGGTATTCATGTCTGATATGCCCACTCTAGTTTTGTGGTTTTGCAACGTTTTTGTCTTTATGTCGCCACCCAGTGGTTGTCCCCTGTAACTACACATACTATAGAGCAGCAAACAATTAAAGTTAGTTGACTAAAGCGCTCTGGCACAGCAGCACAGTGTAGACTGGTGTCAAATTTCTTCTATTACGTATGTCACCAAATGGATGCCAATGGTTTTAAGCTCTTTAGAGCTTCAACCACAAGAGCAGCCCTTTACCCTCTCCTGGTATATTTTAAAGACACGATGCATATTTTACACGGTCAAATGGAAATGAAGCAGATCTCGCCTGGGCTGGGAAGGCGTATTGTGCATTGTGTTTAGTTCCCTGCACTGAGATGAAAATGTGACCCCATGTAGCGGGGGGGGTGACCCGCTCCAGCCCTGATAGGGTTGGCACCAGCCCTGGGAGAGGCCTGGCAGGCTGTGAAAGAAAGACCTGGCCTGATTGGGGAAGCAGCCGCAGCTGGGACACGCCCCAATCAGGGCCCTGCTGGCCCTATAAAGGCTGGGAGCCAGGAGCAAGGACTCACTCTCTCTCTGCCTTTAGGGGGAGAAGGGCCTGGCTGCTAGGGAGTGTACCTGGGTACCTAAGGTGGAGCAGGGCTGGGGGAAGGTAAGAGGAGCTGGGGAGCTCCGGCCTGGAAACCCCCCAGGCTGCAGGCCTAGGGTAAGGCCTATTAGGTACTGGGTTGCAGAGGACAGCCCAGGGGTAGGCCAAGGCAGCAGGTCCAAACCCCCCTTGCCAGTGCTGAGTGGCTGATACTGCAGTCTGCCCCAGGGCGTGGGGCTAGATGATGACTGGCAGTAGCCTTATACTGAGGCGAGGTGGGAATAGTGGGTGGGGGTTCCCCGGGGAGGGGAGACCCTAAGACTGAGGGGCTACTGCCAGGGGGCAGCACCCCAGGTACAAGGGCACCGGGGTCCAGGGAGGGACCCGGGGGCCAGAGGACAGGTGGATCACCGGCCTGCAGATGGCGCTCCGGAGCTGGAACGAGCTAATTCCCAGAAGTCACCAGCAGGAGGCGCCGCAGGGGTGAGTCCGCTCCTCTACACCCCAGTTATGTTCTCATGCACCTCAAGTTACACATAAGAAATACACATAGTAAGTTGATGCAAAACCAATTCTGTTACAAGGAAATCCCTTTAGCCACATATGTTTGGGCTGCTAAAAGCCACAGTGTGGTCCATGAAAAATTAAGGATAACACAGACCACAAATGTGTCATGTGCTGAGAGACCCATTAGGTTGATGCATGTTTTATGTGCATTTAGGACATAATTCACTGCTCATTCATTTTAGATCACTGCCTCGGTGAAGTAATGGCACTGGACATAAATATTTCAATGAGACACTCCGCTGACCTTCTAAGTAGCAGGCAGCCTTCGGTAATACGATGCTGACATAATCCGTACCAGGTAAATACATGTGCAAGAGGGAGAACTGGAAGTTATGGTGCTCAGCAGCGCCGCAGTTCACAAAGAGCAGGGTAATTCTGAACCGTCACAGCAGCCTGCTCCACCACCCGCAGTGCATAGACAGGAGCAGAGCCCACCAGCCCCTCAGCTCTGTAACCGTCGCTTTCATGTGCCTGGGTCTTGCCAGCCATTAAGCAGAGAAACTTGCAGCTCCAGTAGAAGTTCAGAAACACGTGTCCTCTCTGATCTCTGACCATGACAGTAACTCGGCTCATTTGTTTCCTTGCTCCCCACCCGGCTGTCTCTTGTCTTAGATGGTTAAAAATTTGGGGCCATGAGCATTTTTCTGTCCTGTGTTTGTACAGCGCCTAGCACAATGGGGCCCTGAGCCAGGACTGGGGTGGCAAGGCACTACTGCAATGCAAATAAACAATAAATAGCAAGAATGCTGCATTCTGTCTTTAAAATAGTGGGAATCGTTCCCTAGCGGAAGGCTCATTTTAGCCCCTGCTGCCTATTCTCATCAATGGGCAAGAACAGCAGCAGGTTCTAGCTTTGCCATGGGACGTAGCCCGGGGAGGGGTGGCTCACCAAGAGTGTTTGAGACGGTGATCTGCAATGCACAGCCGCTGGAGGGAGGGATCTCTGGAGTGGTCCTTACTTGAGTCTGGATTAAGGGGGAAAGGGTGGAACTTAGTCTCAAAGCAACCACCGGCTGATCCCAGCACAGACAAACACGTTGGGTCTGCCCTACAACCAGTGTAAACCGAAGCCAAATCGCTGGATACGGGGGAAAAGAAATGTGGCCCTTTGATAACAAGGCAGGGACGATTCTGAAATCCCCACCCAGGGCCCCATTCTCCCAGTGCGGGAAGGAAACCCCGTCTGGAGGGGGCAGCCAACCCGCTCCAGGCTTGTAGGAGCTGTGGGACCCTCCAGAGCGGATATCGGGCAAGGTGAGAAGCAAGATCCTATCACTGCCTGTTCCTCCCAGGCAGTCTCCTCTCCAGGATCACACGTGGAGGGGAGAACGGATCCTCGGGCTTCACACAGGCAAACTCCCAGCCACGTTTTCCCTGCATAACACAGAGAGAAGCTGAATAAGGCTTTGGAGCGATAATAATACATAGCAAACAAAACACCGGGTCACTGGCCACCTCAAGTGGAGAAGCCAAGAGTTGAGTGGACGTGGGGACTGAATTCCCTTCCCATCCCTCCAGGTCAGGAGTGAGGCATGCTTGGGTCAGGGCAGGGGGGAAGGTTGCCCTGTCCCTGCTCATGCTTTACCTGCTCTGTGGATGGATGGGGGACGTCACTCTCCAGGGTGATCAGTCAGCACCTTTTCCCGGCTGCTTCATTATCATGGCGGTAATTGGTTACAGTGCCTGTGCCACGCTGGGTGGAACGAGAACTGCTCGACTGTGCCCTGATAAGCCCCTGCTGCTAGCAGCATTTCTCCATCAGCTCACGCGGTGGTGGCGTGGGCACTTGGAGCAGGAGTGGCTGCGCTCTGTACCCGGCTGTCTCTGGGAGGTTCCAAACGGCCCTGGCGTGCAGCGCATTCCCAGCCACGCAGGACAGCAGTGCACTGCAGGACTCCCTCAGGAGCCCTTATTTGCAACACTTACGGCAGTGGTCCCCGCCATGGCGCCCACCGGGGCATTTATGTGCACCTGCCTAGTGCCCAGCAGGGGAGAGAAGCCGCGGCCCCGCCTGACGGGGACAGAGAACTCCGGCTGCGGGCGCCGGTGTTCTCTGTGCCGGGCAGGTGGGGGGCCCACCTAGTGCCCAGCAGGGGAGAGAAGCCGCGGGCCCGCCTGACGGGGACAGAGAACGCAGGCTGCGGGCGCGGTGTTCCCTGTTCCCGGCAGGTGTGGGGCCCACCTCGTGCCCAGCAGGGGAGAGAAGCCGAGGCCCCGCACCTGACGGGGACAGAGAACTCCGGCTGCGGGCGCCGGTGTTCTCTGTGCCGGGCAGGTGGGGGGCCCACCTAGTGCCCAGCAGGGGAGGGAAGCCGCGGCCCCGCGCCTGGCGGGGACAGAGAACTCAGGCTATGGGCGCCGCTGTTCTCTGTCCTCGTGGCTTCTCTCCGGCTTCTCTCTTCTCCCTGGATCCATATATTATGTAATCTTAAATATGATGGTTTTTGTATTTAATGTACAAATACAAAATAAGCCTTGAAAAATGGTTGGCGCCCGCCACACACTTCTGAAAACATGAATGTGCTACTGGCCACAAAAAGGTTGGGGACCAGTGACTTACGGCATTATTTTAACAGCACTTTGTATTCTCAACACACTGTTCCTTTTGCAGGTGTAGCGTGTTTGCTGCACGGCACCCAAAATGTCTGGCGATGAAACAGCAATGAGGAGCCAAGATACAGACCCTGCCTCTTGGTGTGATAGACGCGACCTGATTCTCTCTCTGGGATCTGAGGTTGTGCATCCACCTCACCTGAAACCGTGCCTGGAATGACATCAACCGATTTCAGTCACTGTTTCTGGTGGAGTGGGTAGTTCACTGCGTCAGCTACGACTTGCTGTGCCTGATGGCGCTCGTAACACAGCCACAGCGCACCCCCGCTCAGGAAACCTGCTTTCTTACCGGATTACGAAGGACCAAGCCAATCATTAGAGCAACAGAGAGTCCTGTGGCACCTTTAAGACTAACAGACGTATTGGAGCATAAGCTTTCGTGGGTGAATACCCACTTCGTCAGACGCATGTCATGGAGATTTCCAGGGGCAGGTATAAATATGCAGGCACGAATCAGTCTGGAGATAACGAGGTTAGTTCAATCAGGGAGGGTGAGGTCCTCTGCTAGCAGTTAGAATCATTAGAGTGTGAGCCCAACTAGGCTGGCTTGAGATATTGTATGCTGCACTCCCCCAATTGCATAGTAAGTACTGGAGGCAGCCCACTGGAATCTGGCCCAGGTCAGAGGAATCTAAACACTATCATCTGATGACTGGCTGGGGGTCCCTATGCAATATGTCTGGTGGACTCTGCCCATTTCCAGGTGGGTAAATATCCACACAACAAAACCCACCCTCACAACTGTCAGGGTCAGTTGTGAGGCCAAGAACTGAATGGTCACGATAGCCAAGAGGTCGTTCTAAGTGAGGGTAGAGGCACATTGGCAGAGAATGTTGTGGTGGAAGCTTCTATTGCTGCACCTATTCCATGGTTAGAGGGTTTGAGTCTCCAGCGCTATCCGGAGACTAAAGCAAGTTGCCAGCTGATTTTTCCTGTTCTCCGCAGATTGCGAGCTCAGCAAGGGGACTCAGTCCAGAGCGGCTGAGCGAGGCTGCAGGACTGGCAGGTCGAGAGCAGGGGCTGGGCCCTAACTCTGCTCTCAGGAATAACTCGGAAAAGTCAATGGAGGGGCCTGGGTGTGAAGCTGGTGCCGGGGGAAATCAGGCCTGTAACTTGCTGGAAAGGTGGAAGGCAGAGAAAGAAGAAGTATGTGTAATGAGGCAGCAGCTTGATTGTCCACTGACTGCACCAGATACCCAGAGAGAGCTAAATGCGACTCTGTGAGAACTCACAATTACTTTGTAAATAACAATGCAAAGTGAAAGACACGGGGAGAGCCAGCCCCATGGTTTTGGCTCAGCATCCAACCTTGCAGCTGCCCCAGCTCAGGTAAATCTCTCATGGACTAGTGTTTTACCCAGGTCTAAGCGGAGTCAACACCGGGCCAGTCATCCAAGGTGCTGTGTGCTAGTCACTCTCCCACCATTCGGCAGCTGTTCATTTCCCTGACGTCTGTCGGTCCATCAACGGCATCTGAGAGCTCTGAACACGAAGCAATGGGCAGGAACAGGTGCTACTCAGGGTAGCCCATTCTTGGTGGGCCTTCAGGCATTACCATAATGAACATGCTGCATAATAATCATGGATTCTCCACAGTCTTGCACCTTCTGTAGCCAGAGGGGCGTGCAGCATGGCTGTGAACTCCTCCCACTCCCATTCAGTGTCGGGCTTGCTCTACGCACTTCACAAGTTTTACTGCCATAAGTGTATCAGTAAAGGTGGTTTCTTACCAACACAGCTGTGCTGGGAAAAGTCCTGGGGTAGGCACATTATACTGGTACAAGATCCTTTAAACTGGTGTCGCTTATTCTGCTTCAGAGCAGAGTGAATGATGCCAGCAGAAGCCAGCTCCATCTACACCGGGAAAGTTTTGTTGTTCTAACTAAGCCAGCACCGTGAAAGCAGCAAATCTTTTAAATGTAGACAAGACCTTGGTAGAGTTTTGCAGCCTTTTATATTCATGCCCCAAGGGTAGGAATGGCTATGGGAGGGGCACAGCAACCTTAATAGTCTCAGTAGGAATATGGAGTGACACTGAGTTCTCATCTTTCTCTCTCTAGGTACTCCAGTTCCCTGAACACACCAGCACAAAAACCAGCTGAGAGAAAGCAGACAGTAGAACTCGTACTAGTCCAGGATACAGACAGACACAGTAATAATAAAGGTTAGTAATAGTATAAAAGTGAGCAGTTAATGCCAAGTGTGGTGGACATCTTATTGTAGAAAACAGAGCTGGAACAGACCAACTCTCTGTATTAGGCTGCTTGGGGCAGGAAGTTTGCCCATTCTATGCTCCGCATGCACTGAGCCCCGTTTCCCACTCATCAGCTAAAATACTCTTGCTCTAGTAACTCGTCTGTCTCCACAGCCTGGGACAGAGCTTTTCCCTACAGGATATTCTCTAGCGCTTTTGAACAACAGGGCATCCGTCATCTCTCAAGCGGTGGTGACAAGACCATCCCATCCCCTGGCTTCTTCTCTGAACAACGAACGGAGTCAAACAAGGAACAAAGCACACCTTGCCATACAGTGATTTGGTTTTACTGCTTCATGTGTAACAAACCCAACCAGATGAGAGCTGCAAACAATTCCTCATGAGCACCCTCTCCCATTGCAAACCCATTTCGCTCCAGCAGAGGACGTTCCCCTTCCGCGACCATTTGGACCGGCACGTTGTTCTCCCAGGAATATTCCCAGAGAACAAAGTTGCCAAGCTTGCAGACTGTAAGTGGTACATTGTACATAGGACAGGACATTGCTTGAGACTGCAGCAGAGCAGGCCAGGCCTCCCGGAGCCCAGCAACGAAATAAGCCAGAGAAGCCCTTGGTCGCTCCCTTCCCAAGGACGCAGCAGCACACGCAGGTGCTCTGCATTAATGACTGTGGTGTTGATGACAGGTAATAGGCTAGGAGATGTTCTGATGCTCTTGGCATCCACGAGCACGTGTCACCTCCCCAGGGAGAAGAGAAAAACTGAGCAACATACAAGAAGCAAAATACTCACATACTAGCTGAGAGAGAGGGAGTTACAGCCTGCAGTAATCAGAGACCCAGCAGCCATCCTAGGGCTGGAGCCAGCTCTCTTCCCCAGATTTAAAGGGCCAGCTGCCAGGAGAGCATGCTGGGAAGGGCTCTTACAAGCAGTAAACCCAAAGTGTGGGACTCAGGAAGCTCTTAGTGAAAGCAGGATGAGTTCCTGCCTGCGTGAGGGTTAGGGAGTTGGATGAAAGATAACCTGGGGTTTTCAGGAATTGCAGCCCTGGGTTTGAGTTAGTTTGGTTCATTAGCCTGTGTTTGTGTATTAAATAGCCAGATTGCTTTTGGACATTAATTGATTCCCTTACATGAGATTTAATTGTCACCACACGTGAAGGTTTTATCTGGTATGGGAAACTCATAATTTTCAACACAGCAGGGGAACAGCGTCCCCCAAAATCTCTACTCGGGGTCCCAGCACGGAGGCTCAGAGCAAGCCCTTTCAACCTGAATTCTTCCCCCAGAGCTCACAACCTGTGCACGGAATGACGCAGGTGTCCTGGGGAAAAATAGTATGTGATCATGTAATTAAAGACTGTAGCATGATGCATACACACATGGGGAGCTGAATTCAGGGTGCACAGGCAACCTGAATTCTGGCATTTCCTAAGTTTTGAGTGCTTGGCTTTGTCATCTACAGAAAGCTCTTTTAGCATAGTTCTTTGGTGTGTAATTGTATAAAGAAAAGAAAAGAAAAGAAAAGAATGCATGCACAGGTCTTTGGTGCAGTGCCATTACAAAGAAAGGTGGCAAGAATCCTTAGGAATTAAAAGTGTTAAGAACTAAAGAGAGGTGTTCCTACCCACTCCCCTATAAACCCACGTCAACAACTTGTATGGGAAATACAAGCGCACCATCACATTCCAATAGGGGGCTCCCTGGGACCCCCAGAGGATGAATTGTTACGGTTGCTGGTTTCCAGCCATAGGCCTGTAGAAATTAAGTACATTATTTTAGAAATGAGATCCGGAGCCTTCTGCCTATAGGTGACTGGTTCAATTACAGTTACCAGGAGGTGACCACAAGCCATTTCCCTCGGATAGGTGTTAAGTGGCCTACATAAAATGAGTCCAGTTCCCAGCAGGGTGTTATAAACTCTGATCCAATCCAGCAAAGCACAGCACGTGCAGTCCCCTAACTTCGCTGAGACCTTGCAGGATTGAGGTCACATATGGCACTTGCTGAATCTCTTCCTTGGCAAGCTCAGCAGAGAGCCTAAAAACTGAAGGGACCACAGACAGAGCTACCTTGCTGTCACCTTTATAATGGGTTCAACCAGACCAGGGGGGAGGCCTGTTTATGAAGGAAAGCCTACCACAGCTCTGCCTGCAGAGAAACCCTGGTATGGAACGTCAGCAGAGTTTGAACCCACAACCTACAGCATAGATAGCTCCCACTTGAACTGAAGAAGTAACTCTATTATATAGTAGGTTGTTATCCTCTTATGTGTCCCAGCCACTAGTGGAAGCCATGATAAACAAACTAGGGAAATGCAACCTCGATGGAGCTACTATAAGGTGGGAACAGAACTGGTTGGGTAGTTATCAGTGGTTCACAGTCAGGCCGGAAGGGCAAATCGAGTGGGGTCCCGCAGGGATCGGTTCTGGGTCTGGTTCTGTTCAATATCTTCATCAATGATTTAGATAATGGCATAGCGAGGACACTTATAAAGTTTGCAGATGATACCAAGCTGGGAGGGGTTGCAAGTGCTTTGGATGACAGGATTATAATTCAAAATGATCTGGACAAATTGGAGAAATGGTCTGAAGTAAATAGGATGAAATTCAATAAGGACAAATGCAAAGTACTCCAGTTAGGAAGGAACAATCAGTTGCACACATACAACATTGGAAATGACTGCCTAGGGAGGAGTACTGCGGGAAGGGATCTGGGGTCATAGTGGACCACAAGCTAAATATGAGTGAACAGTGTAACACTGTTGCAAAAAAAGCGAACATCATTCTGGGATGTATTAACAGGAGTGTTGTAAGCAAGACACAAGAAGTAATTCTTCTGCTCTACTCAGCACTGATTAGGCTTCAACTGGAGTATTGTGTCCAGTTCTGGGCGCCACATTTCAGGGAAGATGTGGACAAATTGGAGAAAATCCAAAGAAGAGCAATAAAAATGATTAAAGGTCTAGAAAACATGACCTATGAGGGAAGATTGATAAATTTGGGTTTGTTTAGTCTGGGAAAGAGAAGACTGAGAGGGGACATGATAACAGTTTTCAAGTATGTAAAAGGTTGTTAAAAGGAGGAGGGAGAAAAATTGTTCTTCTTAACCGCTGAGGATAGGACAAGAAGCAATGGGATTACATTGTAGCAAGGGAGGTTTAGGTTGGACATTAGGAAAAACTTCCTGTCAGAGTGGCTAAGCACTGGAATAAATTGCCTAGGGAGCTTGTGGAATCTCCATCATAGGGGATTTTTAAGAGCAGGTTAGACAAACACCTGTCAGGGATGGTCTAGGACAGGGGTGAGCAAACTTTTTGGCCCAAGGGCCACATCTGTATATGGAAATTGTGTGGTGGGCCATGAATGCTCACAAAATTGGGGTTGGGGTGCGGGAGGGGGTGAGGGTTCTGGCTGGGGGTGCGGGCTCTGGGGTGGGGCCAGAAATGAGGAGTTCAGGGTGTAGGAGGGGGCTCCGGACTGGAGCAGAGGAGTGGGGTGCAAGGGGGGATGAGGGCTCTGACTGGAGGTGTGAGCTCTGGGGTGGGGCTGGGGATGAGGGGTTTGGGGTGCAGGAGGGTGCTTCGGGCTGGGATCGAGGGGTTTGGAAAGTGGGAGGGCAATCCGGGCTGGGGTAGGGGGTTGTGGTGTGGGAGGAGCTCAGGGGTGCAGGCTCAGGGTGGTGCTTACCTCAAGCAGCTCCCGGAAGTAGCGGCATGTCCCCTCCTCCGGCTCCTACGCAGAGGCATGGCCAGGAGGCTCTGCATGCTGTCCCGTCCACAGGCGCCACCCCTGCAGCTCCCATTGGCTGCAGTTCCTGGCCAATGGGAACTGTGGGGGCGGTGCTTGGGGCAGGGGCAGCATGCAAAGCGCAGGCCCCTGGCTGCCCCTTCGCGTAGGAGCCGGAGGGGGGCCATGCCGCTGCTTCCGGGAGCTGCATGGTGCATCCCCCGACCCTACGCCCCAGCTGGAGCGCCGGAGCAGGTCAAGCCTCAGACCTCACTCCCCAGCGGGAGCTCAAGGGCCGGATTAAAACGGCCCTTGAGTCTCACTAGCTGCAGCTGCCGCTCAGACAGGCCCCTGGCTAGGACTGTGTAGGGTAAGTGGGTGTCTTTTGGAAGAAGGTTGGGGTCTGATTGGGGTGGGGGTGTCTCTCTCTCAGGCTGGGGGTTTGGGAGCCTGCCTAGGTAGAGGCAGCTCCCTGCGGGGAGCCTGGGGCTTTTACTGAGCTCTATCAGCTTCTGTTCTCAGTAGCCATCTGGCCACCTGCTGCCCCCACCTCCCCAGCCTCTGGCTACCACTGCTGTGGCCATCACCCCTCAGATCCAGCAGTGGAACAGCCAGACGAGTGTCAGACAGGCTGCCTGAAACCAAGCTCTATCAAGCAGCCATGGGAGGAATTGCAGCTCTGCTTGTAGGCCAGTTAAATGCATGAGGATCCCACCGGGGTGCAGGAATACGTGCCGGGGCAGCCAAATGCACGGCTGTGACATGAGCGGGGGGACACCTGGCAGGCCTAGGTGAGTGCCCTGCAGGATTAGAGATGGATTGCAGATCTCTCGAACTCTCTTTTCAGCCGATTTCTCCAGCAAGCAGCTGCCATCTGCATCGGGTGTCTTCTGCCGCGGTGGTTCAGAAGTGGGGTGGGTGGGGACGGACAGGTGTCTGGCTGGGCTCCACGCAGGCATTGAGATTTGGGCTCAGTCTAATCGCAGTGGTCCGTAACTGGAGGCCATCGCTGGGGATGCCCTGCCTCCGGCCGCCACTAATAGAAACCTGGCTTCCGGCCGCTGCAGCATCCCTTGCGGAATGTCGCAGATACAGTGCAAGCAACACGGTCGCCTTCTGCTGCTCTGGCCATCCTAGCCGGGCTCTTGTCTGGCCTGGGGAGAGACCGTCCTGCTCAGACGCTGACCGAGGGCTATTGGCAAATGACCACCCTGTCTCAGTAGCTGCTTGTATTTGGTAGAGGAGCAGAACGTGCTTTTCATTTCAGTTTACGAGCAATACAGGCCTGGCCTTGCCGTTAAAGTCAGAGGTTGGCCGGAAGGAAGCCATGGTCTAGAGCCCCTCAGCTCACACTCAGCACGTGCCCTGCCCTGCTTTCTTCTGCTCTTTTCTTGGTTTGCAGACGAGATGCCAAAAAAATTCCACCCTCATGTATCTCCACTGAAATCAGCTGAGCTACACCAGCAATTCAATTGGCCCATTCTCCCTCAGCAAGAAAAGTCCAGCTGAATCCAATGGTGCTGCAGATCCGCGGGGGGTTTCTTCCTGCTTCTATTATTATTGGGCATGGGGATGACGACGCTTGGGCTGCGGTTAAATTTTTAAACCTCATCTTCTAACCTCTAATGATTTCAGAGCAGTAGGAAGCTTTCAGTTCCTATCTCATCCCGTCTAAGAGACTGTCCCCAAACAGGGTGGGGAAGTGATCGCTGGCTCTGAAAGCAGGGCTCTTGGTCTCTCTGTATATTGGAGTGACCTCTAGTGGCAGGAGAGAAGATATAACCCTGGCAATATGTATTATCCTCGTCAGCGCACAGAATAAGCACCACTTTACACTGGTGTCGTTTACAACCACTTCAGAAGGCTGCAGTTACATTGATAGAAAGCTGCTTACACTGGTATAGCTTATAGCTGTACAGGAATAGGACTGAGCTATTCCGGTGTATGGCATCTTTATACCCGCATGGCTGCATCCGGCTAAGGGGTTGTACGGGTATAATCTATATAGATTTGTTTTAAAAATCACAATTCTGCACCTCATAGTGATACCAGTTCATTCACCGGGTGGAAGCCAGGCCTTAGTAAAAACCAAAACTAAACCCAAACTATCCAGGAAAAATTGTCAAACGGGCGATCATCCTACCCTTGCCTTTTTAGTTAACTTCATTTCTCACTCTAGCATTTCAGTCTTCACAACCGCTCTGGGAGGCAGGGAAGGATTACCGAGCAGAGAATGGATACTGAGCGGATAGAGAAAATGAGACTGCTTTTCTGTGATAATTTGAACATAACGAACAATTTTAAGTTTATTCTAAACTTCACAGATTTTTCCAGTTTCTCAACAACAAAACAATTTGCATAGAGACTTTTTCAGTTTAAAAAAAAACAAACAAACACTGAAATATTTTCATTTAGGCTCCACTTGTTTCCACGCACAGCACTGCAGCGAGCAATGATGCTGTTTGAACATGTTCCCCCAAGTTTGTACACAGAGCTGACCCCTGGCTGGAGACACAGACATCTCTTTGTCTCCACAGAGCTCTGACTCCATCCTTCTCTGAGCAGCTGCCCCATTCCCACCACCTTTGGACTCCATCATCCCATTTGGTTCTCACAAAGCCTGGTGATGTCTGAACCTGGGGATATTCTGAACAAAAGGAGCTCTCAGCCACACCTGTAGCTGTTTCCATCACTTCACTGCAATGCAGCAGACATTCCAGGCTTCAGAATGACACAGTGACAGTTCTGGAAGATGTGTGTTGATTTGTGCCGGTGGCAAAGGAGGTGGGTGTGCTGCAGTGGGGGCCTACGCTTGTTTGGCATTATTTCAGTTGTGGTGATTTGGGTCTAGGTGGGTTGTCCTGGGACATTTGTGTGGGTGGCAAATTGAGAGGCTTGTGCTGCAGGGAGGAGCTTTGTGCATTTGCGGTGATTGTGCGCACTGGTTGTGGTGTGGATTTTTAAAGAACTGTAGCAATTGAGCCAAGTAATCCAACATCTGTGCAGTCTCCCTCGTACCAACCAATTAAATCGCTGCATCCAAATTAGCTGCAAAGCCAGGGTGGTGATTGGTTGAGTTACTTCTGGTATCCTAAAGATCTAGGACTCTTGGCATAGCATAGATACATCCATGAAACGTCACGTCAAGTCAAAACGGCTGAGAATTTAAAAATTAGACGGTAACAGACCGCGAATCTCAGTGATGACTCAACCTGCTGATATTCTGCGCAGAAAAAGCTCTCAGCCATGCTTGTAGCTGCCTCACACTGACTGTAGGGTGTGGAATCTTATTCTGTAGGTAATACAGCTGGGGAATTCTGCACACAGCGAGACATGCCCCAGCTCTGATGGAGAGGGATTTTTAAAGCACAGAATGTGTTTGGGGAGATGGAAATTTGAAAAACTGGACCTTTTCTACTAGAGGCTCAGTACCAAGCCAATGTGAAACATGGGTCTGAAAGGTTGCTAATACGACACAAACATAGTTCTGGGGGCTGGGGAGTTATTTCCTGCTGTTTATTTGCTTTCCAATGTAGCCCCTGCATCCCCCAGTGGCAGCCACCATCTCTCTCCCGTTTTCCTTCCACTCTATTTTTATGATGTCCCAAAAGAGCTTCCCCCTTCCCATGCCTGATCTCAAGACAAGGCATGTGGCAGAATGCCTGATTGGAGTTGGTGGGACAAGCCAATTTGAAGATGTCTCATCCACCCAGTCTGGCCCACCTATACCTCCCTCACCCACTACTTTTACATCTTTAGGGCTTTATCGTGCCAACGAGCATCACAATATCCGAGCACCTTCCACGGAAAAGTGGTAGCAATTGTGGAGTCCCGACTGGCTTCTCTCCCTTGGTTTCCATATATAATCCTGTGGCATTACACCCCATATTCATGATAGTAAAATTATGATGTGAGTATGGCATACTTATGATGTATTTTGTGCAAGAGAAGGCATGTGAGATATCATTGGAAAGGTTATGATTTACTGAATGATTATCATATTTGTACGCATGTATTGTTTTTGTATCTGAAGTTCAGAATACTGTCTATGCATCTATTACAAATGTGTTTACACCTGGGGGACACCCACTAGACAGAATGCAATCCGTCTAGATTGCTGGCTGGAAAGGGCCATTAGGAAGAACATTAGGTCTTAGAAGATGCTAATCTCTCACCGGGGATCCTTCCTAGTAAAGCCTTCCTGGGGACACTGCAAACAGCCTCGGAGGTATGGCTGCAGGGTCAGGTGATCAAGTCACCTGATACTGGACTCCATGATAATATTAGTATTTTTCCACTGACTGGGGGTGGGAATCACACTGGAAGACAAAGGATTCCCGCCGTATGTAAAACCTATTTAAGGCAGAGGAGGGACATAACCATGGTTAGTTCTTCACTGAATCCCCGCCCACGATGACTGCTGTAACCATCTAAGAAACAAAGACTAAAGGAGGGGAGAAGGACAGAGCCCAGCCTGGAAGGGTGTCTAGCCTGTGAATGAAATATCTGAAGTTTTAAGCTGCAGGCAAGTACAGCTGGCCTTCAAGAATCTCCACAATCTGCCTAAAACAACATTTAGGGTGAGAAATTACTACTTGTAACCAGATTCTTTAGTATTTTAAGCTTGTGTGTTTGTTTCATTTGCTGAGTAGTCTGCTTTGATCTGTTTGTTATCCCTTATAATCACTTAAAATCTATCTTTTGTAGTTAATAAACTTGTTTTGTTTGGTCTAAAACCAGTGTGTGGGGAAATTATAACTTAGGGCAGTTTGGACTCCAAATCTTGATGCTATCTTTAGGAACCTCACATTATTTTCGCTTGTTCAGCTACAAATCAAGTCGTGACTCGGGAACAGCTTCGTGTCTGATTGTGTGTTTCAGTTGCACGCATTTGGAATGTAGTTTTTGGTGCCTCTAAGGTGGTTGATCACATGGAATTTGTCAGGTTTCCTCCCCTTTTCTGCTTCCCTAATCCCATTTTAGGCTTATTTATTAGGTAGACTCAGGAAGTTTCAAATGGACTATTTGCAAATTATAAACCACACTTAAAAAAAAAACACCTTGCAAATAAATCCACTGCTTTATTTTTCCAGTATCACAGTCTCAATAAGTGAAACAGACCAGATTCCTTCCATGACATTACCCACCCCTTCTCAATCTCTCTGGACACAATACAATCGAGTTAAAATATAAACCAATATTTTGCTACTTCTATTAAGTTGGAAGAACCTAATCATTGGTATTATAAGCGAAGCACCAAAAGAAGCCAAGGATGGAATGAACTGGAACGTGAAATCTCACACCTTCCAGCTCTTACAGAAGCAACAAAAAGGGGGACACTAGACAAGAAAAATGTACTTCGCAAGCCTTTTGACTCGCATCAAGAAAAATAATTAAGTTCAATAGCCTTATGAATCCGTGGAGAAGAACACAGATGGATGCAGGTGGATAACAAAAGACTATGGTTTATTGAACAAGATGGACAAGGCGATATTCTCTTTACATTCAATGAGTTCAGGAAAAAAGAAGCAAAACATGCTCTACACACACAAACGTGATACTTTGGTTAAATATTATTCAGAAGTTCTATGTTAAACCTGATAAAACTATAGGCCGAACAGTCAAAAAATAAGAGGGTTGCATAGATGGATTATTGTCAGTGTACAATTTACATTTACGGGTTAGCTGTTAGAACACAGGGTGCATTTGCAGCTCTGAGGGAGTTAGCCACTTGACTAATTAATTTTACTCTATGGCTAATATCTCCTTGCCCCAGGCTGAAAGTGTACCCTGAATAGCTACATTAGTTACTTCTCTGAGGTGGTTAGCTGTATTGCAGTGCATAAACACAGGTGGAGACACAGCCGAATCTACTTGAAGAGAACACGGATACAGTGGAACTGTTTATTGGGACAAAGACAGCACTGTAGTTAACGGGGCAGTGTTTGTCTCCGCCACTGCCCTCTGCTGGATAGAGTCTGAACTGCGTCTCATTATAGGCCCTGTGCTGCTAATTGGTAATGGAGAGACATTTCTAGCTCAAGAGGCAAGGCCCTGTGCTTTCAGCGCAGGAGGTGCTGAGTTCTAGGCCTGCTGTAGCCATTGTGTGCAGCATAGTGACAACGACCGTGAAATTATTAGAGAACCACAAGGTTTGTTACAGTATCATCTTAAAAAATAAACTGTGCAACTGCTACTGATAGTGATTAAAAATATCTTCTCAACAGAAGCCACCAGCTACTGAGTGATATATACAGCTCCAAGCTGCACTGCCGAACCTCCCATCGCAATCAGTGCTGCCCCATAGATGTCTCCCAAACCAACAACATGAGGGGAAGTCAAGAGAGCTTTGGAACTCAGGAGACGAGGGGCCAAGAACTGCCCCCTGCACTGGCAGATGGGCAAAATTCAACTGCAGAGCTGGAAAATGATGGGGCAAGTGCAAATTCAGATGTTGATCCCTGGTGCTGCAGGATCCCTTCCATAACAACTCTGCTTGGATTGAGCTTCCCAGGGGGCAAGGCCCGTGGGACAACCCAGATCCCACTTCCCCCTAGGCAGAAGTATTGTGCCCATCCCAGTCGTATCTCAGCACTGGCTCTGCAAGGCTCCCAGCACTGAGAACCTGCTTAGGGCGGCAGAAGCCTGGGAGGATATGCTGCATAAGAAGGCCACTTTTGATTATTTTACTGATTGGCCATGCTGGGTTACAAGAGCACAAGGTAGGCTGGGGATTCTACAGCCTTAAAATAAAAGCATTGTATCTGCACTGCCTCCAAAACGTTCCCGCTCGCAGAAATCATCAATCTGCAATCCACAGTTAGCTTGCACACAGGCTAATATTAATCAAAAATTAAATCCCGAATAAAAAAATATATACGTACATACATCAATCCAGTGTGGTAAGTTGAATGAATACCCTATGCTGGAACAGCTGCTCTAATTTGGCACAAAATAAAAATCACAAAAGTTGACTATAAAAAAAAAATCCATTTTTTCCTGTATTAAAGATGAATTGTCTCAATTCCCACCTTAAAAGGCCTGCCTTGCTGCAATATAAAAATACTGTACATACAAGATCCCTTTGTAGAGCTAAGCAGATTTCAGCTGTTGTAGATTCTACCCTCCCTCCCCATGAGGGAAGTCAAATGATAAAAAATAATCTACCAATTAAAGAACGGTTTTTTCACAACAGTAACCAGAAAGTCCTTTAAAAGCCATGAGGTTAACCTGCTGCCTGTCTCCCATTGGCATCCTCCATTCTCCTCTTTGTACAGTACATGTCTTAAGATGGCAGACTGGATTTATTTTATAGCACGCGGACTCTGATCAGAATGGCTACGGTGCCGACTACCCTGGGATTAAGGCACGATCACTCAGTTCGCCTAACCTCTCTCCTCAAAGATCGCTACAACTCTTGTGCTTTGGACGGAAGACCAGATGGTGGTGAGAGCATCAACCAAGACCGGGTATGGAAATCCGTTTGCTTCCCGCTCTTGTTGTACGAAGTGAGCTGCATACATCAAAGCTTCAGGCGGCATTAGTGACGTGTGCCTGCCTGCTAAGGAAACTCGGGAAGCAACGGGCTTCACTGCCATGGACTTTCTGTTGCTTGTCAAAGCACACAGGAAGAAATGCAACAGAGGTGGGAACGACACCGGCAGGTTTTTCCGCCCTTTTGCCGTATACGTTTTAATTCAGAGCAAGGCAATAGGCCAAGCTACTTAAACGGGGCAACAGAAAGGTCGGTTCCCTGGCTTTCCATCAGGGAAAGAGCACGTAGCCCTGGTTGGGTCTTATTAGAATCATCACTGACACCAACCAGCCAGCCCGAGCTTTAGCGCTAAGGGCCAATGTTATGTCTGGCGTAAGCAGTGGCCACTCTACTGATAGCAGCAGAGTCATTCATGGCTGCTTAGGCCTGTGCTGAATCAGGTCCTCGATCTTCCACCTAGTGACAACCTGATCCTTGCTCAACAGATGCCTATTGACTTCAACAGGAGCAGGGCTGGGTCCTTAGGGCCTGATCCAGTTCTCATTCAAGTCAATGGGAGCTTTGCCATCTAGCTAAGGACATTAACGTCCCATTGACTTCAATGGGACTTGAGCACCCTTCATGCTTTCCAGAATCGGGCCCGGAAACATGAGCAGGATCGGGCCCTTAAAGACTTTCCTAACGGGGATAAGATGGAAACCGCAGCCTCCAGTCGGGGCGCGGGAGGGGAAAATCATCATTAGCTACCAAACCCCAACAGTAGCTGAGCTCCCGGGGTCGGATTCTCCCCGCCTTGTGACGTCATTTAGACTTGCACAAAGCCACTGTAAAATGCAACCGTATTCTGATTTGGCAACTTTTTATACCTCCCGGATGACCCGAGGGGCAGGACCTGGTCTTGGACCATTTGAGAATTGTCAGTACAGAAACCGCCCCCAGCCCCTGTTCCATTTCACAATACATACAGGTGGGGGGAACGCAGGAAAAGACAGAAAAGAAGTGGCATTCTCAGCAGTAGAAACGTTGACTGTTCCATGAAATATAAAAATAAACATTTATAACATAAAAACCTTGCAAATGGCACCAGCACATTTGCCAAAATTGTCAAATAAAAAATACACTGTGCATCTTGGGATTGTTTCCTTTAAAACCCCGTTAACACTTCTGACGAGACGGATGTGGGGCAATTGAAAGAGCAGGAGACAAGGGCAGTCAAATCTAGCCACAGGCTGGGCTGTTTCCTGAGAAGAGGAAGAGAGAGCTTCCGAGTCCCCTGGAGAGAGGCAGAGGGGAAAGCAGGCACGCTCCTGTGCAGTCTGGAGACGTCGGCCTGAGTCCATTCAACAGCAGGGATACCAACAATGCAGAAAACCCCCAAGTTATTTCTAACTCACCTAAGCCTTCGTTTCATTCAGAACAAAAGTGTGTTCTTGACTCACGCTAGCTAACAGAGGCAGTGTGGCCTGATACATAGAGCACTGGACTGGGACTCAGAAGACTGGGTTCTAGTCCCCGCTCAGCCACGGGCTGGTTCGGTGAACTTAGGCAAGTCACCGCTCCTCTCCATGCCTCAGTTTCCCCATCTGTAAAATGATTTGTAAACTGCTTTGAGATCTACTGATGAAAGGTGCTGCCTGGCAGCTATTGTTATAACACAGGGTAACTAATCTGAGGTAAAATCCTCGTGAAGACCAGGCAATTTGTAGTTTTCACATGAGTTAGGTCAGAGTAAACTAGGCTGCTCCATAGCCTTTAACTGACCTGCTAGCTCGTGGGACAGCTACCGCCTGCCCTGTCTTCGCTAGGACTTCCCTTAGCTGGAGTTAAGAACACACCTTTTTTTTCCTAGCGAAGACGTTGCCTTGGGGCTGGATTTGGGGCCCATCCTGTGGACAGCTACAAAGGAGCAGAGGAGGCAGAAGCATTCCTTACGCCCTTGTGCCAGCACAGCGCACCATCGCTTCATGCCAGCAGGCTCTGGAGAGCCGCTGCGTTCCCCACCTCTCCGTGCGCCCAGCAGCATCGTGGCCCTGGGAGGTCAGGGAACCAAGCGATGCACCAAGTACGGACTCGGTGGAGTTTACTGCCTCTCTGGAGTAGCAGCAAATCAGGGAGTTTCCCTCCCAGGCTGCTCACCAATGCACTGCCACTGACTTGCGGACTGGCCACCTAGCCCTTATTGGCTGGATAGGCTTAAGAACTTACTGGTCAGCTTTGCAATTCAAATGTATTTGCACAGAGATTGACAAAAACGCTGAGGTTGAAAGAACTGGGAGGCGGTTCGAGAGGTACTCGTCTCCCATGGGGCGGGGGGGGACACACAAGGATCAGTACAGGAGAGAACCTAGGCGGGTATCTTCGATTGAGAGAGAATTCCTGCACTCTGGGAAGTGATGACGTCATCCTCACATGGCATCTTAAACAGAGACTGGGTGCTCTTCTAGAAAACACGCTCTGGTTCAGCCACAAGTTCTTGGGTTCAATGGTGTAAAGAATACTAATTTCCCCCATTTTTACTGGGTGAGGTTCTCTGACCCGTGCTGTGCACGAAGTCACCCCAGATAATCATAATGGTCCCTTTTGGCCCTATGGTCCATGAATTTATATTCCCCTCCGGCTCCACCACTGACAGCTGCATCAAGAAATGAAAACTTCTTAAAAGCAATACATACGAGATGTACAGCCAGAGCTGAAGTTTATAGCTCCTTATTCAGAGGCCTGACTCGGACATAGAAGCATGTCACGAGCGTCACCCAAAGGGTGTTTCCTACGAAGTGACAGCACAACAGAGACTTTGTAGACAGAACAGGTTTTTCTGCAAAGGGCGTGAAGTCCGAGCAGCCTGCTGGTAGATGTACGAAGACGCGTTCACCTTCATGCTAACTACCATGGAAAATATCAGTTGCTCTGTGTTGATTTGGCTCCGTTTTCTCACTCAGGACTCGGGAAGATGTGCATTCCTGGTTACAGAAAGCTGTGTCTCATCTTAGTCACATGTTAATCTCCATCCTATTTCTTGATTTCTGCATTGCCATAATCCACCTCACATCTTGGACTTTTCCCCCAATTGTCTCCCTCTCTCTCAAAAAAGATCAAGCCACCAATTGTCAAAGATGCAGCTGTAGCTAAAAGGGGATTCAGAGGGCTGTCAAGGTGTTGTCAGATCAGCTAGTGGGGTACAGCTGGCCAGCTACACGGTGGCTAGATTTTACTGCACTACTAAAGTGATCACAAACAACCGGGAAACCAGAATGAACATACACTACTTATTGACATGACATTTAAAAAGGAAGAAGTCCTGAGGATGGAACTCGAGTTGGGTAAAGGAAATGAGAAGCTCTCCTGGGAATTCCAGTAACGTTTGCTACAGAAGAGAGTCATTATCAATGCAAAGTCTAGCTTTTTACTGCTTGTAATGGAAACCTATAAAACAAAAGGGAAAAATCAGTTAGCACAGAGCAGGGGTTCTCAAACTGGGGGGTCATGACCCCTCAGGGGGTCACAAGGTTATAACGTGAGGTTTGCGAGCTGTCAGCCCCCACCCCCAAACCCCGCTTCGCCTCCAGCATTTATAATAGTGTTAAATATAAAAAAAATGTGTTTTTACTTTGTAAGGGGGGGGGGGTCACATTCAGAGGCTTGCTGTGTGAAAGGGGTCATCAATAGAAACATCCGAGAACCACTGGCATATAGCAGTGAGGATGATTGGATCTAAAGCTTTCTTCTAGTTCTTAGCAGCCCTGAGGCTGGTTTAACTGTCTGAGTGTTGGCGCATTCAAAAATTCAGAAGTGGGGAAGGTGGACTATTAGGGTCAGTAAAAGGTTCAGGAAACACCTGGATAGGTCCACGGAAAAGGCAAACCCTTCAATTGCTCTCAGTCTGTGACTGGCCCCCTATGACCCACCCGTGAGAATGGCACTAGGCAGATTCAGCATCTAGTAACCTATACGAAGTGCCCCCAACATCTCCCCTCCCTTTCACATAAGCTAGCCCCACCCTTTCCTCTCCAGCTATGGAAGCCGGAGAATGAAGGGACCCCAGCCTCAGGCGAGTTCAGAAAGCACCGTGCTTAGATGCTCTA
Source organism: Platysternon megacephalum (assembly GCA_003942145.1). NCBI lineage: Eukaryota > Metazoa > Chordata > Testudines > Platysternidae > Platysternon > Platysternon megacephalum. The sequence continues at coordinate 4,233,241 of QXTE01000125.1, read as the reverse complement.
GTGACACGGGCTATGGAAAAACCACAGACAGGCCGATGCACGCGGCAAGTCTAGCGCTCTACAGAAAAGCCTCAGCCTTGTCACCCACCAGCCAGACAACTCTCTGAAGGTTTCCTAGTGTGTAGGATTGTTCTGTGTAGCAGGATGAGTCAGCTGAAGCCCATTGCTTTGCTGCCTTCACACCATTCCCTCTCATCCTGCGCCTTGAGTTAGTCACGCGTGAAAATGAAACTGTCAAACCCTCCTCTTCTTGTTCTTTATTGTGTGTTCTCAAGAGGCATAATTTAGCTCTTAGATGTAAGCTCTTCGGGGCAGGGACTTGAGAACAGACGGTTTATGGAGCAGGATCGCGTGTCTGTAGGGTGTGATGTGATATTCTCTCTCTCTATCCACACACAGCAGCCACCAGAAAGTAATGGTTTTCAGGCTGATTATTTGAACTGAGTCACCGATGTGCACGAAGTGCTGGAGCAGTTATGGGCCGCTCTCCTTACCTTTTGGAGAAGACTCAGGTTTAGAAAACTGACGCACGGAGCTAGGCTGGCTTGTAAAACCACGACTGTGATCAAAGTCGTCCAGTTCTGTGACTGGAGGCGGCGGCGGCCTGCCAAGACCAGAAAGGAAACAAAGTCAGGAAAAAAAATTACAGCAACAATGAAGCACCCAAAATAATACCCCGGAGCACATGTTGGCAGCAAAGGCGTCTGTGCTGTTTGCTCTCCTGAGCTGAACTTTTATTCACAGATTCCAAGGCCAGAAAGGACCCTTGGGATCATCCAGTCTGACCTGCATAGCCCAGGGCAGAGACCTGTCCCACAATAACTCCCAGAGCAGAGCTTTTAGAAAAGCACGCAGTCCTGATCTAAAAATTCCCAGTGACGGAGAATCCACCACAACCCTTGGTAAGTTGTTTCCAATGGTTAATGACTCCAATTGTTAAGTTATGCATTATTTCCAGCCTTTAAGGCTTTTAAATAGTCTCCTTTTAATAGACGTGGTCAGAATGTATTGAATGAAAAATTGTGCCATCTAAAAATAGGCCTTTTCTCACAAACATTTCTCAATGTTCTCCAAATATGTCGCATTTATTTAACTGAAAATTTTCATTGGATAATGGTTTCAATGTGTTTTCAGTAAGCGAAACATTTCAATTGGGAAATTCGATAAAAACATACCGTGATAAATTCTGCAGTGAAAATAGGCACATTTTGAACCTTGCAAAGTGAGAACAGTTCTGAAATTCTAATATCTGTATTGATTCCTCCCCCCCGACCAGCTCTACCTTTTATTCATTTAAAAAAAAAATCTTTATTAGTCTCGTCCCAGTAACAGGGCTTAACCCCACCAAGTTCAACACCACCGTTTGACCCCGCCTTGCAGGCGTTGTATCAGTGTGTGGGAAGGTTGTAATATGGGCCCCCAACCACTCAAGCGCAATGTGGCGAATCAGTAAGATTCACCCAGTTGCAATGGATTGCCTGTACTCAGTTGTCTGACTTCAGTGTGTCTGTGAGTCCGAGAGAGAGAGGCAGTGCATGTGTCTCCGTTTATTAACGCTGCATAGAGACAACCGTGGCGTCCATTTGATTTCAGACATTCAAAAGCAGCCGCTCAAACTCCTGGAGATATTTAACCCACTCAGAGCTGCCTGGCCACTTATCAAGTGCCGCTGCCCAAGCTCAGCTATCTTTGCCATTGTAAGATGGGGACCCTTCAGTGGCTAAATGCCATGGGCCCATATAAGCAAACACCAAACCTCAAGGAGCACCTCACAGGGCCCTGCAGCTTCCATCCCTGTTCAGCGTTCAAGCCTCTGCACTCCCCCGCCTCCTGTCATCTCCCAGTATTTGCTCCCTGAGATTCAGCCCTTTGATTGTTTCCTCGGCGGATTTGCCCAGTTTTACAGACTGAGTGTGCAGCTCACCGTGCAGGCTTCTCACTCTTGGGTCTCTGAGGTTCAAGCCTCTCTCTTGACCTTGGACGCGCGGATTCGCTTGGGTCACGCTGAGGGGGAGAAGAGAAGAGGGCAGGTCACTGGGGAGCCATATACTTTCCTTACAAAACATGGGCCAGATTGTCCAAAGTAGCCACCTGCGACTGCGTGAAAGAAGCCGTGACCACGTACACCCATTCAGCAGGGAGCAAACGTGGGAGCGCCAAAACCAGAACCACCGGCTTCTTGAGCAAAGCTCCTTCTGCTGCAAATACGAGGCCGGTTATGTTGTTGGGGCCTGTTCCTAGCAGGCGACACAACTATACGCATTAAGCCAGAGTATGACACACCCAGATCCATTGTGCACAGTGGGCCAGAGATCTAGCTGACGGTTTGCATGTGCAAATACATGTCATTTGCACAGGCACATTGGGTCAGGCACATGCAAATCAGTGCAAGCCTAACTTTGAAAATCTGGCCAGACAGCTGACAGGCTGACCTAGCTCAGTGGCAGACATGGGCAGAGGTAAACGCACCTAAGACTCATGCCACGTCATTCAGAGCCGTAACTAGGTATTTTTGCGCCCGAGACAAGAATATAAAATTGCGCCCTCCCCCAGCGCCGGCTCTTTGGCGGCGGGTCCCTCCGTCCCTCTCGGAGGGAAGGGCCCTGCCGCCGAATTGCCGCCGCTTCATTCATTCTTCGGCGGCGGTAGAGCCTGTGATTTTGGGGGGTCTAACTCATGATTTTTGACTGCTTGGGCTGGTAATGTTGCTTCCAAGATGGTCTTTGGCTCCAGTCCAGAGAGGGACTCGCAGGTTAAGAGAGGCGGGAGGTGCTGGATATCAGCAGTGGCCACTAGGGATCAGCAGGTGTCCTGAGAATGCTGGGAGTTCAGGTCTGCAGGGCAGGATCAGGGGTAGCAGGTTTGTAGAAATTTTGGTGGTGCCCAGAACCCGCCCCCGCCCAAACTCCGCCCCCCGCCCACCCAAGGCTCTGGGAGGGAGTTTGGGTGAGGGAGGAGGTCTGGGGTGCAGGCCCTAGGCTGGGGCAGGGGATTGGGGTGCAGGCTCTGGGAGGGAGTTTGGGGATGGGAGGGGTGCAGAGGGATGGGGTGCAAGGGTGAGGGTTGTGGCTGCAGATGAGGGGTTTGGAGTGTGGGAGGGGCTGAGGGCAAGAGTAGGGGTGAGGGCTCTGTCTGGGGCTGGGAATGGGAGGTTTGGGGTGTGGTCTCTACAGAACCTGGAGCTACACTACTTCCTATCACCTCCCAGCCCACCCTTTGCAGAGTTACTTCAAAAGAGGCGTCGATCCCCTGGTTATGCGACTGTTTCTTTAGAATGGAGACGCAGTTGTTCTTCCCTCAGAATGGCCAAAAATGGAACAGGTCTATGGTGCATCTAATCTATCTCCTGTATCTGGCAGTGGCCAGCACTGACTGTTGCGGGAGGAGGTGTCAAATGCCTGTGACTCTTCAAAGTGCAGGCCACATTTTCATACAGTGACAGTCTCACGGCCACCTCCCCCCCACGTGAGTCATATTACCCATCCCTGGGGCAACTACAGCAAATGCATAGGTGGAGAAAGAACTCTAGGAAAAGTACTTAATGACTCTTCCACTGTCTTTGAAGGCAATTTGGCAGCTGGAAATAAAGAGGAGCCAGCACCATGTGACTAGTTACCTCTCCACGAACCACTGGTGGTTCACAGATCAGTGGGGGAACCTCTGCCACAACACACACCTAATTGTCCAATACTTGTACCAAAGGGGGAACTTCCCTCGGACTTCAGCAGATCAGTTTCCGCCAGACATCTTGGAAATTCACCACAGTTATAATTCCTCTCCTGCCTCGTCTAACTGCAAATCCCCTTCTTGTTCATTGAAATGGCCTCTTCTGAAACGCACGAAGGGAACATCTACGCTGCGCTTTCAGACCCGCAGCAGCAAGTCTCAGAGCCCAGGTCTAAACTCAGGCTTGTGCTAAAAGCAGCAGTGTAGACGTTACAGCTCAGGCGCTGAAGCGTAGATCTACCCTAAGCTGTTTGTTCTTAAAGGGCTGCGCATGCTGCATGCCTGGCACTGCTACCGCATCTCCCCACCCAAAACCGAGTCACAAATCTGACCCAGCTGGCGTGCAATCGGCAGAGTACAAGGCCACATAACTCCACTCTACTGCCAGCTTCCAGGAGGTTAACCGCAGGAGAGGACAGACTAATTCACGGCCATGCAGACAGCACGTTTCGAATCATATTGTGCTCCATACGTCAGTCAACTTTGGTAGTAACAGGTCCCTGCCCTCACTTCACTGTGGCTCTTCACTCTTCAGTCCATATGATCAATGAAACAGAGCCCCATCATCGTTAACGGCTACGGCCCAAAGACGGGGAGCATTACAGCAGTGCCTTGTTGCCGCTGTACAGTGGTGCAGTGGAAATCTGCAGGGTTTCAGACACAAGCTGCAGAATTTCTTCAGGGACTTGGGGCCAAGATGAGATGCTGAGAACCCACAACGTGTGAGGGCTTAAACAGGTGCAGCGGGTCATGGTGCTCAGCACCTTTCAGGATCAAGCCCTTTAACATTTTCCACTCTAGCTACTCTCCTGTTTTAACCCTCCAAGTTCTGGCATCTACAGCCCCTCTTGCAATCTGGACTGACACCACCTCTATCTACCCCACTTCACCTATGCCTCAGCTACCCCATCTGGAAAATGGGAACAAAACCACTCGCTTTGTAGGGGTGTCCTGAGGCCAAGCGTACCTTCCAGTCTTGGTCCTGCCTTTTCTTTTCAAGAGAGGACTTCTCTCGGTCCTTCGTTTTCTTATAAGCCTTCTTTTCCTCCGCCATCAACAGGCGAGCTATCTCCTAACAGAAAAAATACAAGACCCATGTAAGAGAGCTCTGGCTTTATTTGGATTTCAAGCGAATTGAATGCTTTCCCACTGTGTTTTACAATTACCGCTGTTATCAGAAGATCTAGGGATGGTGCTTTTAGCCCACTTGCCACCACAGGCGCTTTGATCCCCCATCTGGCTGGCTGCAGAAAGAGAGCTGCAAAGCCCCTGGGTTTGGAATTCACTGTACAGCTTACTAGCTGACCTCACCATGGCCACATTGAGCGGGAAGCTGGACGAAACGGCCAGACCCGCTCTTCGATTCCATTGGCTTTATGGGCACGCCGAAGTGCAAAGCGTTGTCAAAGTTAATAACAAGTGAAGGGTGAAATCCCGACCCCACTGACGTCAATGGCAAAGGTTCCATTGACTTCGAGGGGGCTGGGACTTCACCTGAAGCCCTTGCCCAGAGAAGAGGCGACACTGCAGTGATGGGGCAGATTATACACTGCATGCATCGCCCATCGCTGTTGGTTTCTGATTTGGTGGCAGGCCAGTCTGGATCGGGGCACCCCCTTTCTGCCCTTTGTTTCTTCCCCCCCTCCCCAAAGGTGGGGTTTCTCTGGACAGGGCTACTAGAGTCACTCGTATGTGGCCACCATCAGGAGCTGGCAATGGAAGAAAAGGCTGGGCTGCAATTAGGAAATGCAATTTACTGCCCTGAAGTCTCAAGAGAGTGAAAAGAGGTGACAAGCAGACAGAGCCCTGCCAGGATGGAGAGACAGGGGGAAAGTGCCAGAGGGGGGACCTGAGGCAGACAGACATTTCTCATGAACCACGATTCTCAGCCGTTTGGTTCAAATGATTAAACAGGGGCTCACCTCATCCTGGGCTACTTGCGCTGCCCTCTTGTCAACCTGGTTGGCCTAGAAAAAGAAAAACAGAACCTTTGAGACACCTCGAGGCAATTGAACAATAGCATAAACATGCTCCTCGGGGCCTGGCTAGAATCACACCACTCTCTGCTCCCCGAGCACGTCAACCCTCTCCGCGTTTGTCTCGCGAGCCAGGTTAAAGTGACCAGCTTGGTTTTTAAAATCCTCCAGAGGTTTTGCTCTAGTCCTCCCCCTGCCCTCCCCCAGTCACAACTCATCCTGCTTCCCGCCCCGTCCAATCCCAGTCTCCTGTATCGCTTTTCCCAGCATCAGCGAGAGAGACTCCTCCTCTGCACCTTCCATCTTCCCATGCTGCCCTCCTTGCATCCGTCTACCTCCTCTGCCCTGTTGCTGATCCCCCCCTCGCCTCTCCGTCCCGCCTGCGCCACCTAAGGTGTGTCTGCTGCGGTCATTCCCAGACTCTGCCCAGTGCTCTGAGAAAGACTGGGTGTGTGTGAAAGAAATGATACAAAATCAAGTTTATATATATATATATGGAGATATACCTATCTCATAGAGCTTGAAGGGACCCCCAAGGGTCATCGAGTCCAGCCCCCTGCCTTCACTAGCAGGACCAATTTTTGCCCCAGATCCCTAAGTGGCCCCCTCAAGGACTGAACTCACAACCCTGGGTTTAGCAGGCCAATGCTCAAACCACTGAGCTATCCCTCCCCCGAAGTTGCATTTACTGAAAACTGCACGAGGTCACTGTTCCAGTGCATGGAATAGGACCCAAAGCATTTAGGGACAGGTTTTTAAAGGTATTTAAACACCTAACTCCCATCGCACCTAAATACCTTTAAAAATCTGGCCCCTTACATGACAGCTGCACATTAGCTCTCAACAGCAGCTGATACTGGCCAAGGGGTTAATTTCCCAGTCACTCGTTAGTTAATTGTTGCCATCTCTGCTCACCAGAAGCTCTTCCTCTTGCAGTTTCCTAGCGATCTCTGCATCATACAGCTCCAGGTCCCTACGGGCCACTCGGGGTTTGGCATAAACAGCTTCTTTCGTCCCCCTCGACTTCAATCCTGCAAAACCAGGAGGGAAATCAAATCCCTCAGCTCCCACGCAGCTCTGAATGGGACCACCCCCACCCCCTCATCCACCCAACTGCAATAGGCTACTTTCCCAGAAGCCCAAACAGGTTCTGCTCAGAAGGTCCAGAGATCCACTACTGGAGACAGCGATGTAGGAAAAGCCTCTCTGAAATGCTGGGCTCTGCAAAACCAGCCTGGGACAGGCTCTCGTGAAATTTCTGGCCATTACTGTCCCGATTGGTTCACAAATTCAGCAAGGACAGCCCTTCTTTTGGAGAGAAAATAATTAAACAAATACTTCTGAATCTCATACAAGGTTCAGTTCTTGTTCTGGGCAGAAAGTGGGGCCAAACCACCCCTATTTTAGATGGTTTCCACAATGGGACATTTTTAGAGCCAGTCCAGACTCCCTTTGCACCAGGAGTTGGAGAGAGAGAGTCGGAGAAAGATCAGGGGCTCTCCTTATTCCCGTTGGACCGGATACAAGGATGCTGCACTTAATCAACGAGAGCCCTATCTTGCTTGCATCTTCAGACGCTGGGCTACAATACTCTGATCTCAGGATCATCCAGCGAGTGCCTCTCTCTGCATCTGAGATCATCCCTCTCTACCCTCAATTCAGCAATTATAGTCTGCTCCAAAATGAATCATCTCTACCTACCGCCGTAGCGCAGACTCTTCCTACATGGACGGAAGGGATTTTCCTTCCACGTAGGTAATCCACCTCTCCAAGTGACAGTAGCTAGGTCAATGGAAGGATTCTTCCATTAACCCAGCCACATCTACACCGGGGGTTAGGTTGGCATAGTTACAGCACTCAAAGGTGTGAATTGTACACACCCCTGAGCAATGTTGCTCGGCCAATCTAAATTTTAAGAGCAGACCAGGGCTTCGCCGGTCTTTCCGCCCCCTCAGAATACAAAGAGAAACGTTTATTTCATCGCTCCCAAGGCCAGAAAGGACCACTGTGATCATCTAGTCTGACCTCCTCGATAACACAGGTCAGAGACCTGCCCCCACAATAATTCGTAGAGCAGAAGCTTTTAGAAGAAACACCCAATCTTGATTTAAAAATGGTCAGTGATGGAGAACCCGCCACGCCCCTTGCTAAGTAGTTCAGCTGTTAATTACTCTGACTGTTAAAAATTTACACCTTATTTCCAGTCTGAATTTGTCTAGCTTTAACTTCTAGCCATTGGATGACGTTATCCCTGTCTCCGCTAGAGTGAAGAGCCCATTATCAAATATTTGTTCCTTGTGTAGGTACTTACAGACTGTTACCAAGTTGCCCCTTAACCTTCTCTTTGTTAAGCTAAACAGACCGAATATAGAAAGACAGTCGTAATTTCCATATTACTCCTGCCCACATGAAGTAGGAACCTCCGGCACAAAGCGCCAGCTATAATTAAGGCCCACAGGAAGAGGAGATGAGCTGCTACTTGTATAGCTTGGCTATTTTAATCATTGTGCAGTCACTATACATCCAGTGGGATGCTATGCCATGGTCTCCCAGAGGAATGACTGTGACCCTTATTGATACACACACCAAAAACAAACTTCTGCAGGAGCTTCTAAAAAAGAGCACAAGACTCCACACCCTGCAAGGTGGATCCGTTGGATCATCTCCACCTTACGGAGAGGGAAGCTGCAGTGCAGATCAGTTAGTAGGAGCTTGCACTAGTCACCTAAGTCTGAAGCTAGACCCCAAGCCTCCAAACTCTTGGCTTTTTTCTTTAGCAACGAGACCATCGTCGCTTCGCTGGTAGAAGAGGCGTTCGAGTAGGTGTTTAAATTCTAATGGCATATTTGGATTTTTAAAGCGCACTTAATCTGTGTACACTACATGCATGTACAGCAGCACACCACAAAATGAACCAGGAAACACTGCTCTAGAAAAAACAAACAAACAGATTTTCTCTCTCTTTGGCAAAAAGCTGAGAGCTTGCACAACAGCTCCGCACCCCGTGGCTCCCACACAGCTGGACTTCCAAAAACAAGAGCTCCTAAGGGAGCTGGCCAGCAGCCACTGAGGACAGTGGGAACTGCGAGGTGCTGAGTGTTTTTGAACAGCTGTCCCCAAAGAGAGCGCACCCCTCACTCTGGGGGCCAGATTCTGCTCTCGTTTACAACCCCAGTGAATGGAATAGGACGGCAAGAGCGTGGCTGAGGGCAGAATCTGGCTCATTCAGCTTAGGGTTTGCGCCCCCGGCCTCCTCTGTTTTTGTTTTGGTGCCAGGAGACTGCGGAGCCGGTAATTATCGTTATTAGTAAAAGGCTGTTTCCAGACAGCGGGAGTCGAGTTCATAGCAATTCCGTTTCACCCGCCCACTAGCATATACCAGAAAGAGTCCGAATATGAATAAGGAGAGTCTTATTAAGGAAGGGGGCCGTCCTGGTACAGAGAACAAGAGCCAAGACCATTTTCTGTCTCTCTAGGTACTTGGGCAGTTCCGATCACCGTCGTGTCCAAAGAGTCAATGCAGAACTATCTTTATCACACTGGAGCAGTGGAGACCCAGGAACTTTCCAATGGCATTTCTAACACAAGCCTAGGAAACAAACTGGCCGTCTAGACAGATGAGGCCCAGACAGATATTCTAGACAGGGACCTTGAGAAGAACCAGGACAACCTGACAAATCAGGCTCACACCCCGCATCCTTCGCCCAACCCCCTTTCTCTGTTACCTGGGTCTCGATGGCGGTCTCGGTCCTTTGCCCAGTTCTCAGCGTGGGGGGAGGGAGGCGTTCTTGGTCCATGTCCTGCTCTTTTATGATCGCTCTCCTCACCCCTCCTGTGATCTTGCCTATGCAATTCCTCTGCATCACGGAGCCTCACTTCACAAGACCCCCTGGGGGACATGCGGTCTTGGCGGTGGGACCTGTGGTTTTCCGGGTTTGATAACCAGCTGCTGCTGTGGTCCTGAGCTGCCTCCAGATCAAGACTGGGAGGTCGCCTCGCTCTCTCCTTGTTCAGTGGCTTCCTGTCTCTCTGCTGCTGGCTTTTGCTGTGGCCCCAGGCTGCCTCGTCAGTCTCCAGGTCCAGTTTAAGAGCAGGAGGCCTCCGAGGCCTTTCCTGGCTCAATGGCCTTCTTTCTTTTTGCTCCCAGGTGGCACGTCCCACCTCTGTGCCCAGATCAAGGCTGGGAGGTCTCAGAGGCCTCTCCTGGCTAGTTGGTTTCCTTTCCCGCCGCTCCCAGCTGCTGCTGTGGTCCCAGGCCTTGTATTCAACTGGTCTGTCCAGATCAAGGCTGGGAGGTCTCCTGGATTTCTCATGGCTCAGTGGCTTCCTTTCCAAGCTGCTGCTGCGGTCCCAGGGCTCATAGTCAGCTGTCCTGTCCAGGTCAAGGCTGGGAGGTCTCCGAGGCCTCTCCCGGCTGGCTGGTTTCTGCCGCTCCCTGCTGCGTTGGTGGCCGTCCCTGGTCTTGCTCAGTGGAGGAGAGCTCCGAGACTCCTCGGCGGTGGGGTACTCGCGTTCAGTGGCATTATCAGAAAGAGCCAGGGAGGCTCTCTGGGGTTCTCTCCGCTCACGCGCGAGCCTGTCACCACTCCGGGCTCTGCGGGGCCTCGAGTACTCAGAAACCTGCTCCCTGGAGCTACCCCTCAAGTGGTCTGAGCGACGAGGGATGGGACAAACAATGAAGCAGGTTAGTGACACACAAGTTAATGCCAGCGAATAGGGGCGAGCTCACGCAGCATGCGATGGCACAAGCGTCACACGGGATTAGCGGAAAAGGCAGCTCCACATGGAAACAGGTCAGATGGGCGGCACAAACATGCAGGGTCAGAACGGGAGCCTCAGGTACAGGTGGGCAGCTGAGAGTTACACAACACAGTGGGGACCTAATTAAGCAGCTAAACTAGGAGGAGTAAGTGGTGGACGAGGGACTGACGTGTTGCAGGTTTGGTTTGCTATGCACCCAGCCATCTGGATCCTCATCTAAAGCCTGAGTGCCTNAGGGGGGGGGGGGGGGGGGGGGGGGGGGGGGGGGGGGGGGGGGGGGCCTCTTGCTGCTGGCTGGGCTGACAAAGAGCATGGGACCAGCTCATTTCACGGTATTTCCTCACTTCCGATTGCTCCTGGACCCAACCAGAACCAGGTTCGCAAAGGGCAGCTTAATGGAGAGGGGTGGAAGGGTGTGGGAGAGGAGAAATGTACTCAGGCCTCCAGAAATGTTTTAGTGTCAGTTCTGAAGAGAGGCTCAGATCGGGTCTCAGGTCTTTCAAAACCTGTTTGCCCAGCCCTAGTTTTAACCATAAGATTTCAGTAAAGGGGGAAAAGAAAACCACCGCTATGTGTTTTCATGTGGGAGGAATAAAGCTCCATGCTGTGAAATTAAGGCAGCTTGGAGACAGGCCAATTCTACCTTTTTATAAGCTCACCCATTACCATGGTATCTGAGCACCTTGCTTGAAAAGTAAACTGAGACTAACAACCCTCCCTTCGGTGAATCAGAAAGCAGGAGGTCTGAGGGCCTTAGTTCCCTCATTAGAGAGCTCAAGTCTAGACTCTAAGTAGCACTGTGGAAATTTAAGGGCCGGATGGTACTTGACAAAACTTACACACTGAGTTCAGAAAATGGTTCCTGACCTCAGCAATGTAGTTTTAAAAAAAACCAACCATTCCCCTTGGTTGTTTAGCAGATTTGCTTCATCTGAGCTTTCCACGAAGCGGGTGGAAATCCTCTTTGGTTTTTGCTTTCACAGTGATAACTAGATACAAATGTTTAACGGTGGGGGAGTTAGGTGTGTGCCTGCCCACAATCTTCTGTTCGATTTCACTTCTAAGAAGAGTCATGGGGCGGAGCGAAGTGCTCCATGCAGCAGTACGGTGGAGCACTCAGAGTACAGCCATGAAAGAGAATTCACACTAAGCAGAGAAGACTGTAAGCAGGATTGCAGCACAATGAAACAGCGAGGGACTTTCCTTCTCCATTGTGGACACAGTTTCATAATAGCGAAGAGAGACAAGGTGGGTGACGTAATCTCTTTTGTTGGGCCAACTTCTGTTGGTGAGAGAGACAAGCTTTCAAGCTACGCAGAGCTCTTCTTCAGGTCTGGGAAATGTACTCAGAGGGTATGTCTACACTGCAATGAAACACCTCTGGCTGGCCCGGGTCAGCTTGGGCCGTGGGGCGGTGAAATGGCTGTGTAGATGTTCGGGCTTGGCTCTGGGACCCTAAGCCTGGGCTCCGGCCACCTGCGCTGAATATCTACAAAGCAATTTTTAGCCCCACCGCCCAAACCACACCGCCAGCCACGGCCATGCCCGGAGTCTTTTATTCCAGTGTAGACGTAACCAGTGTCTCACAGGTAAATACAAAGCCCACACTTGCCAGGGCTGATTCAGGCTGCTGTGAAAAGTGACAGCTGTAGGTTTGTTAATATCACTTTTCACAACAGACTTACTAACGAGCAATAAATAAACCACAATGATTTGGACGTGTGTATGTGCATATTTATTTGGTTTCCCTAAAGCTAAATTAAGTATTTCAGGAAAAAGCGTGAGAGTGGCCACCAGCACTCTGAGGCCACCAATTTTTTTTCCTGAGAACCCCTGCTCTATGCTGACGGGAGAGAGCTCTGTTGGCTTAATAACTCCACCTCCGCGACAGGTAGTGCCTATGTCGGCAGGGGAAACTCTACCGTCGACACAGCGCTGTCCACTCCGGTGCTTAGGCTGGTATAACTCATGTCGCTCAGGGGTGTGGCTTATTCACACCCTTGAGCATCGTAAATTATACCAAAGTAATTTGTAGTGTAGACATAGTCTGAGTACCTTTCCCAGACCTGGAACAGAGCTCTGTGTAAGCTCAAAAGCTGGTCTCTCTCATCAACAGCAGTTGGTGCAATAAAAAAAAAAAAAAAAAATACCACTTCACCCACCTTGTCTCTCTAATATCCTGCAGCCAACATGGCTACAACATTGGATATAATAGCGAAGCTCATTTTAAGGTGGTTCTATTGCACATCGTTTGTGTTCTGTTTTAAGGAAAAGCACAATTAAACTGTTACTATCCTTTGAAACAAGGAGCCAGTCTTGGGGATCAAAACAACTGGGTCTCTTTAAATCATATTGTTTAGGAAAATCTCTTCAAAGCTGTAAGAAATGCAGCCTACTGCAAACCAGACTTCTATACACGATATATATTGATTTTAAAAACAACAAACAAAAAACCAAGAGCTGAAAGGATGAGTATGGCAGTGTCTGTTAAATGGTGAGTTTTCCTGGACCATTTCAAATGGCAAGTGTTCCCTGCAGATGATGAATAGCGGTTTAAAAAAAAAAAGATCTGGATGATTTACTGAACAGTGATTAGAAAGGAAAGGAAAGTCGGAAAGCCAGGAGTCAGTTTCTGCACAACACTGACAAGTGCTTACAATGCAGCATCACCTATGATTAGTTTAATCTTGTCTGCACAGCTCAGGAAAAAAGCAAAAACAAGCCAACCAGCCACCTCTGACAGGGAGAAGAAAGGGAAGGACGGCATGAAATGCTGAAGCTCGGTTGGGAAAGGATTGTTTCTGTGGGTAACTCCGCCATGCCAGACAACCTGAGCAGGAGATTTGGTGTCCGTGAATCTCAGGACAGTGAGCTTCCACCCAACCTGCAGTTACTGTGGTGCCCTGCAGTAGTTGCAACATACGCACTCTTAGGGGTTGGTGCCACTTTATCAAACAATAAGAGACAGGTGAATAGGACAATATTTTCCAAGGCACAGATGCTTCCAGGACAGAATCTTCCTTCTTTTGTATTTATTTTTCCTTTTAAAAATAGGGATGGTTCTGAACTAGAATCTCAGATCCACACCCACTCTGAATATGGGGGAAGCTTGGATCCAGATCACAACACTTTGCAGATAGGACCACATCAAGTGAGGATAATACAAACCAATAACACTGGGTCCTTATCACCTGGCGCTCAGGTACTTCACAGGTGCCAGAGCAACATGCTAGATGCTCTCGGTGCTTCTAGAGAACCCACTACGGTTAGCTATCTAGTTGCTAAATGCAAGGAGAAAAAAGGGCCACTATTACTGGCTGATTAAGGACCTTCTACCCTGCCCCTCCCATGGTTGGATCATGTTTCTAGACTGTAGATCATGACAGGTGGAAGAAGTCTGGTGGGAGGGAAATGACATTTTGCAGCCTCTCTTATGATATCCTGCTCTCCAGGTGCATCACGCATGATGCTGCATATCTTCTTAGCATACAGGTTCAGAGAATCATAAATCTTTTCCATCTCTAACTTCTGCTATGAAATCTAGCCAATCCTCCTACCCCAGCAAGAGCAAGATTATTCCCCTACAGCATGTCCCCCACTGACTTGCCAAGTCGAATTCTAAAAGCTTCCAGCAGGAGGTCCGTCACCACTTTCACTGGGAGAATATTCTGTGTACGGTAGATCTCATCATTCTGACATTTCCATCTAGTTGCTGCTACACAGTTTGTGGTATGAACTTTCTGGCCATCCTAAAGCTTATTTCTGACTGAACTTTAACTAAACATTTTACTTGTGAGGGCAGATGAAATATTTAATAATCAGACACAGATCTTAAGGTCATAAATCAGAGGTCTGCTCTTCAACTGTGCAATTCCTGAATCAAAAAATGGCAAATCCTTTCCCAACACACATTTTCAGGAGGAAGAACGTCAGAAAGAACCGCCACCAGCAAATAGAGCAATTTTCACGCTGTTCAATAATTAAACACCCCGATTCTCTCCTGACCTGGAGGGAGGTTGTGTTTGATCATAAAAGCAGGTCCCCAAGGAAAAACGGCCCTGCAGATTACATTCTTTCCATGATTAACAGACCGGAGTGATAATCTTGGTGAAGATGTTCTTTGAAGACCCTCCTGTTTTTCAGTAAGTCATACCGGTTGAATATACTGGTTCTAATGCGGGATACATACCTGATAGGAATTCTGTTTGAAAGGCCACTCCATAGACCAGTTATTCATGACACACTTACACCACTGCGGGTATTTCAGATGACCACACAAATCAAAAATGGAAACACTGTCCTTAAAATCATAGTGTCTAAATCACCTTAACCTTTCTTGTTAGTACACTCCACGTTAATAAATTAGACACATATACTGTCTGCCACATATCATCTTTAACCACAAGCAGGTTTTACACACATACCGTCCCCACCCTATAACCCATTTTAATGGAACATTAAAATAAAAATGGGGACAAGAGCTTTATCTAATCTCCTGGTTCTAGCCTAGGGCCCAGTAAGTCAATGACAAAACCCCAATAGATGTCACTGGGTCGTTAAGCAGAGCAGAAGAAATGAACTTAAACCAAAATCCTGGCTCTCCCAGCAGGAGGTCACACAGTCTAGCTCAGGATCACCGGTAGTACAGAGCATGTGATCCTTGCGCTAGAGAGGAAAGGTTACCTCCGTTCTCTGGGTAGTAACTGTCCTCATGAGCGGTGTGTCCCTGGGGTTCTGGGTAGTGCTTTTTACTCTTCTTTTCTTCCTGCAGTTCCTTCTGCTGTAGGATGCGGGCAATGTCCTAGAGGTGGAGGAGAGACACAGTCAGGACATTTCCCGAGAGCACTGGGAATTCTCTCTCCCCTTCACTTATTATCACCAAGGAGACGCTAAGTTGTACGTGTAACAGCTGTGGACACCTCGCCTGCTATTAGGATGAACAGAATGCTGTAAGTAACAATCCTTCGCATTTCCAAAGGCCCCCTATCTAAAGATCCCAACGAGCATCACAGACTGTGAATTCACCCTCGCAACATCCCAGGGATTTAGTTCATTACCCTCAGTTTACACAAGGGAAGACGAAGGCACAGGGAGATCAAGCGAACAACCTGACCCACATGCTGGCTGGTACGCCCCACAGCTCTCTCTTACCAAAGGGAATGAATGAAGGGACTACATGGCTCTGTCCTCCTGTCCTTTGCTTTGGGGACGAGGGATCCTGCAGGACACCCTCTTCCCCATCAACCCCCCAGTGCACAAATAAGCATGCAAGGAGCACCAGGGAGTGAATCGGCATCGACCGTGCTATGGTGTTCTACTCGCCTCTGTAGTTGTGAATATCTGAATGAGTTAATTTAGGTTACTGCCGGCAGTAAGTACTGATTTTATTTTAAACGAGGCCAATCGTAGGTGCACTGGCGGAGTGGTTAAGGCGTTCAGCTACAATCCCGGAGGCCGTGGGCTCGAGTCTCGCTCGATCTGACACTGAAAGGCCACCTCCAATTACAAAATAGGCACCGGGGGTTAGGGCAGCCAAAGGCGGCTGGACGTGACACTGGCCATGTCGCTCCCTTGTGGCTAGTCAGCTGTGAAACCGATGTGCCTTAACCGGTCAGCCTGATGAACCATTGGCTCAGCGAGCTTTGACTGTTGTAGGTCTGCGCACCGGGCTGGGAGCCAGGAGTTCTCGAGTCCTATTCCCAGCTCTGATGCAAACTCCCTTGGTAGAGTCAGACAAGTCACCTGTCTCTCTCTTTTCCCATCTGTAAAAGGGAGTCCCACCTCCTCACATTCAAGTCAGCAGGTCTCCAGCCTTAGCCACATACAGATCTTGCAACTGCTCCTGAAACACCCAATGGACGCAGAGCTTGAAATGGCTGTAGGAGAATTGGAACTGCCACACTGGACCAGAGCTGTGGTCCATCAATTCCACTATGCTGCTTGAACAGTGGCCACTGCCTGATGCTTCAGGGGTAGGTGCAAGAAACTCTGAAATAATCAATCATGGAGTAACCAGCCCAGAGGGGAAGTTTCTTCCTAACCTGTTAGTTACTGGTTGCCTTATGCCTGGAAGCGGGAGGGTTTACACATCCAATCAAAACACCTTTTTTTAAATCCTCATATCAAATGTGTCTAGAGATCTTCTCAATAACTATCTGAATGAACGATCCTTTTTTGAATCCTACACTAAAGCTCTTGGCTCAGTATCTTCTTGTGGCAGTGAGTTCCACAGGTAAATTATGAATTATGTAAACTACTATTTCTTGTATTGGGTTTAAATTTGGTGCCTTTCCATTTCACTGAATCCCCTTTATTTTATATTATAAGAATGGCTCATTAGGAGCACCCGATTCACTTTATCTACTTTGGGTTGTATATACTTCCACCCATCGCCATAGTATCTGAGTGCCTTCCACCAAACAAAAAAATATCAAGAGCGATACCAAAATCCCTGTCTGACCCTTCTCCCTTTTCAGGGTCAAAGCTCTGCTTTGGTACCTAGTTGGGTTTTTTCTTTCTTTTCTTTTCTTTTTTATTTGTGGGGGGGAGGGGTTTGGGAATAGAAGGGGGAGTATTCCCATCCATACAGCCTTCGTCATTTTATAGCCATTTGTCGTGCCCCCATCACTTTGGTTATGACCATGGCTCCCCCCTCACTGGAGGTTTTTAAGAGCAGGTTAGACAAACTCCTGTCAGGGATGGTTTAGATAATACTTGGTCCTGTCTCAGTGCAGGGGACTGGACTATATGAGCTACTGAGGTCCCTTCCAGTCCTACGTTTCTCTGATTGTATGTGGAAGGTGTGAGGTGCCCGTTCTGATGTTTGAAGACGATCACCTGCATCGTCCAGCCCTGAAAGCCAGAATGCCCAAAGCAAGGAAGGCGAGACTGAATTTTCAAGCTCCAGGCTTTCAGGATCCACAGCGAGGCTATTAAAAATAAAACCCTTTCTCATACCCACCCACGTGGCAGTGCAAAGCACCTTCCTCTTTACCTCACTGCTTTTCCTCCCACTAGCATAGTTGCATCACTGCCAAATGTGAGTTGTTTATTAGCGCCGGGGTTTCCAGAGTCAGGTATGAACTTGCTTCAAACTGGGTGTTAAATACAGGGACTGTTGTACGTCAAGCACAGAAATGCATCAATGTAACGGCCAAGGGCTGGCGGGAAAGGGATCTTTATAAGAAAGGAACAATGCCTAGTGCAGAGGTGTTGCAGCCAGCGCTGTCAATGCAGCTCAGTGGACGGGCAGTAAGACAGCAGGGTCTGCCACTTTCCTCATCGGTTTTCCTTCATGATGATTATTGGGAGGGCGAGACTGTAGTGCCTGTGAAGCAACCGGCTGCTTGGGGGCCTGTTCTTTGTGGGACCCCCATGTTCTGCAACTTCCAGGGCAGCCTGATTTGCAGCAGAGGGATCAGGGCTGGGAGAGGAGGAGGAAAGAGGAACTCAACACTAGATTCTGGCAGCAGGACTGGTGGGAGAAGACGCTGTCTTGGGGCACTGTGCATTAAAGGCCAGGGCGTGGTGCGCCAAGGCTGATACAAAAGCAGAGGGAACGAACTCAGCTGTCACCAGCTAAACCATGCCTAGAGATAGGGAAAGCTAAAGAAAAATAACATGAGGAATACGTCACGAGTTCCCCCTGGAATCCAGAAAGGCTGAGAGTGAATATGGCCAGGCAGGCAGTCCTTATGGTGGGATCCAACATCCCCCATTTTGGAACTGCAGAGAGATGTCCCAACATCCCTGGCACTTGGGCCAAGGCTGCAGACAGTGAGCGGCCATTTTGGCCCCGTATCCCCAGGGTTTGAAGCCATGTTTAATGTGATTTGAAGACAGCTTCAGGTGAGTCTGCTTTGAACACAGCCGCCCAATGGCACCCAGGACACACCACGATCCAGAGCCAGCGCAGACAAGAAGGGTTTCTGAGGAGAAAAGCACCAAGGTCCTACTCTCTCTCTCTCCATTCCACGTCCGCAGGCAAAGACGTTGATACAGCACCGTAGACCACGGTCTCCCTGGCCTCTTCTCTAAATACCCTGCCCTCGTTAGGAGACACACACACACCCCAATTGGAGTGAACCCGTTGGGAGAGCTGAGGAGAGAATGCCAGCCTACGGGTTTCTCTGCACCGTGCGTTAGTCCACACCGGAGGGATGGAAATTTCAGTCCACACCAGCGTGTCGTGCGCCAACTGGCCTGTGGACCCTGCTGGTGTGCAATAAAAGTTCCCTCGTGCAAGTGAGCATAGGAGCTACATTAGCACTATGTTAATCTAAACTCCCTAGTATCAGAGGGGTAGCCGTGTTAGTCTGGATCTGTAAAAAGCGACAAAGAGTCCTGTGGCACCTTATAGACTAACAGACGTATTGGAGCATAAGCTTTCATGGGTGAATACTCCCTAGGTTTTTCTCCATGCCCTAGACTGGAGCTATGAAGCAGCTGGAGGATTTTAGAAATGACAGTCAGGGAGAGGCAATATGGATTGGTGGCTGAAGCAGACACAGCGAGTCAGAGGACCTGGCTGCTACTGACTCACTGAGACACCATGGCAAATCCTTTCTCCTCTCTGTCCCCATTTTGCAGATGAAGAAACTGAGGACAACACCTTCTTCCCAAAGGTGCTGTGAGGATTTTGAAGTGCTAGCAGGAAAGGCGCTACGAAAATGCAAAAAGTATTGTGGTTATAAACACGGTTATGGCAAACATGCCGGAAACACTTCTATTTCTGCTGTGGCATTGAAGGACTTACTGCTGGGATTTCAGGGTTTAAATCAGCCCTTTATGGTAATCTGCATTCTAGGGCAGGTGGGGGCACCAAGTGGCATTTACAAAAACATCCTTTTGCCTGGTTGAGTTAACAACCACCCCTCCTCTATCGAGTACAGCAAGTCTATAAATAGATCAACTTAAGCATACGACCTATCGGGCTGGGACAGTCCTGGACTTGTAAATCCATATAAGCTGGTTCTTAGAAAGTGGAGTTTTGACCAGGCAGGCCAAGTGCTTCATTGCAAAACCCTGTGCGACAGATAGCGGCAACGCCCTTAGCACAGAGTCGCTGCAATCTGCACAGTCATAGGATGCTATCAGCGTGACAGGAGTTACCAGATATACTCAGTCAACAATACACCCTTGTGTACAGTACGAGCATAAATAGTCTGGCACAGCTCCAGTGACTTTATACACAAAGTCACAGCACAGGCTGCAACAGAACTACTAATTAAGGCCCCATCCTGCAAGCTGATCTCCAGGAACGGACCCCTTTTACTTAGGGACATAGGACACAGGATTTTAAGGGATCTCCTGGGTCACTGAGTCCAGTCCCCTGCTAATACGGGCAGCACCATCATATAATCCTGTTCCTAAACGTCACTGGGGTTCGACCCATGTAGGTCAGCTTTCAGGATCGGGACCCAAATCTGCACAGGCTAAAGAACTCCACGACGTGGTCTGTGTCTGTTCTTCCTTTGCACACGGGGTTATGCAGGTCCAATCACAGAGGGCCCAATTCTGCCACCCTGACTCCTGCTGAGAAGCACCTTTCTCCATAAGGAGCCCCCGTGACCCCGGTGGGATTCCGGTGGAGCCAGAATCCAGTGTGGGGAATTCTGAACTCCGCCCAATCCATACTACGGGGACGAGTACCATAAATACATGCAAGGGCACTGGGTATCCAGAGCTTCTAACTAGGGCTCGGGTCTCTCTCTCTCCCTTTACCCGGAAAAAAGGCAAGAACCCCAGGCTCAAGGATAGGAGCGATCGACAGCCATACGTACAGGCTAATCCAGTGCTTGGTTAATTTCACCGACGTTCAGGTACCTCCCATGTGCCAGGGAGAGGGGTGGAGGGAAAACGACAGACTAGGATAAGACGACAATAATACCACTACCACCACCTAGCTCTTATCGGGCACTTTTCACCCATAAGACTTCACTATGCTGTACAAAGGAGGCCAGTATTATTATTCCACTTACGATCATTTCATCAGATTGTTAACTGCTGCCCCGACTATGGCCCAGGAGGCACCTGCTGCTTTTAGCTCAGTTCTGTTTGTAAAGCCGCGAGGAAGGATGTGGTCTCAGCGAGAGCAGAATACACTGCCCTGGCAAAGCGAAGGGAAGGCTCTGCCATGCTCCACCCATTGTCCAGCTAGGCAAGTTTACTGCACAAACCCTTTGGTTTGTTAATAACACTTGCTTGTTTCCTGAGGGCACGTTCACACCCTCTTAGCTTTTCAGTGCGTGCCTGGTCAACTGTTGGTCACCTGTTTAGTGTCCTGAGCAGAGATGATGCTTTGGAGTCCAATAAGGCGACAAAAATCAGATTCCCAGCAAGCTGACAGTCTAATTAAAGGGAGAAATTCTGATCTCTGAAGTTCTCCTAGAAACCATGCAGTGGTCAATGCCCTCTGCTATGTAACAACCCCCCAAAAAGCAAAAGCCGCTAGCTATCACTCGGCCTCTCTTTAGAGTCTTAATTCCTATTTCTATTTCCCCGAGTTAGAAGAGAGACCGCACATCTGTTACTCTGCAGAGGAGAAGTTGTGCCTCAGAGAATCCTTTTAATAAATAAGGGCGCTGCTCCCCGGTTGGCAAGGCAGCTTTTCCCTCGCTCTATGGCTTCCCCAGATATATAGCCTGGATGTTGGGCTCAGCAAAATGATTGCAGTCCAAACCCTTTGGAGAACATGGACCCTTATGGCCAGACTGTGTTTTCTCATCCATTGGCTGCACTGGAAGCAGTGCGTGGACACCACCCTAGCAGGCGCTCCTTAAGGAATTATGTATCAGGCAGGCACAGCACCTCCTAGAGTGCAAGGCGTCTGACACGGCTCTCGCACACCTTGAGCGCAAGGACTGATTATGCCCCATTCTTGCACAGGGGCATAAGGGGCTGCATGAATTCCCCTTGCACGGCATCTCCCCTCCTGCACATCCACAAGGAGCTGGGCATAATCCAACCCCCACTGGGCAAACACGCTCTTCAGCATTGGTTTGGCCAATGGCTGGAATATGCCTGCACTGCTTTAATAAAAACAGCCCCGCTTCCCCCGCATCTTGAAGGGTTACCTCGTCTTTCTCCTCTTGTCTGCGCCGTTGCTCTGCTTCAATCACCAATTTCACCTGAATTTCCTGAGCTATCTCGCAGTCCTGCCGTTCTCTGGAAGGCAGAAGGAGGAAGAGGTTACACGCAACAAACACCATGGACATCAGCCAGACTGCAGAGCCAGAGGAGGAGAAAGGTACAATGGACTCCAGGACCAGCATTATTATTTATTCTTCGTATTACTGTAGCGACTGGGGCTCCTATCGTGCAAGGTGCTGTACAAACACAGATCAAAGATATAGGATGTCGGCTTTTTGGGGCAGGGACTAAGTTCAAGACACAAGACAGACAGACGGGGGAGTACCAGGAAACAAGGGACAGCATTGGTCGGCATGAGAGGCAGTGGTCCCCAGCACACCAATGGTCCAACCATCGTCAAGTTTTTTTGCAGGCATCATGGCGAAGGAGAGTTTTGAGGGAGGAGGATGAAGCTGCTTTGTGGATGTTTTTGGGGGGCTCCTCCCAAGCAGGAGGGGCTGAATGGAAGAAAGCATGAAGACGTTTGAAAATGTAACAGCTGGTCAGTAGAGTCGGGCAGCACAGGGCGATCAGAGGAGAGCATCGACTGCAAAAGAGAGAGGATAGGCAGGGCAGGGGCTTGTTTGCTGCTGTAGAGAATGGGGAGCCAGTGGAGGGGTGACAGGGTGAGAGTTGCAGGTTAGGAAAACGATCTTTGGAGCGGCAGCATTCTGAATGGATGCGAGCGGGACTAGACTGCATCCGTCAAGGCCAGAGAGAAGGATGTTGCAGTAGCGGAGCTGCGAGACGACGAGCGCCTGGACAAGAGTTTTAGCTGAACGGATGGCTAGAAAAGGTCACATCTTAGAGACATTCGTGCCGATTCTTTCTGTGTGATTTGGACAGAGCGTGGATGCGAGGACCTAGAGTGAGATCAGAGTCGAANGGGGGGGGGGGGGGGGGGGGGGGGGGGGGGGGGGGGGGGGGGGGGGGGGGGGTGCTGGCCACAGTGATCGAGAAAGGAGGCAGCAGAAAGGGTTTGGCAGAGGGGCACAGAGATTGGGCCTCGGTTTGAGCCATGTTCAACTTGAGCTGGCAGCTAGACATCCCCAAAAGGAAGTCAGAGAGACAGGCTGAGATTTCAGTTTGGACTGAAGGAGACAAGTCTGCAGTAGACAGGTAGATCTGCAAGTTATCTGCACAGAGATGGTAGTTGAATTTGTGTTTGCAGATGAGGTTATCCAGAGATCTGGTGTAGAGGGAGAAGAGAAGGAGACGAAAGACAGAACCTAAATCACTAAGAAAGAATTTTAAACCGCTCATCTATTTTCCATTGTTACTGAGGTTTGCATCTCTCTGCATTTCACTCAGCTCAGGCAGTGAGACTAGCCTGATACGATGCACTTGCGTGTCTGGTCACCTTCACTTTCCAGTTCTCCTGCACTAGCAACATGTGAATTCACAACTGAGTGGGTGTGAAACTTTCCTTCTGGAGCCCTCAAATGCAGGTGAACTCACCTGGCTCCAAGCATGGACCATGGTTTGGTCTTGGGCAAACCTGATCTAAGCAGGGATTTGCAGTCTCAAGTGAATCCCATGCAAATCTGCTGCCCAACAGACTACAACTGGGGGGGGAGGAGCGGGGGGGAGAGAAAGAGGGGAGTGTCTGTGTCTCTCTCGCTCTCTAACATTCTGGATCCTTTAGGACCAGAAACTCAGTGAAACCTCAGAGGACACGGCATGGATCCAGGAAGAGTAAAGGGTCAGATCCTGAGAGGTACCGAGTGCCTGCAATCCCCCTTGACGTCTGTGAGCAGAGCTGAAGGGCTCCATTCACCGATGCCAGGCAATCTGCTAAATGTGAAAAACACCCCTTCCCACAGATGGCTAAGAGACTGCCGCACAGCTAATCATTTCCCCGAGCACGGGAGGCAAAGTCACGGCCTCTCTACTCACAGCACTGTCTCGCGTGCTTGGCTGTGTGGGAATGAGGGGAAAAAAAAAGCAAAAGCGTTTTCTTGCTCCTGTTGAGAGTCTCTTGGAATGCAATATACTAAGTTGTTTTTTAACCACTGAATTGCACCGATGGGTTATACTTTCTCTTTCATTGTTTGGCTGGTAATAACTGGGAACTTGGTTTAATCGCTTGACAGAGGCATGTCTTTTAAAACTTTTAATGTAGTGAAGATGTTTCCATTTTAATTTAAGTGAATTTCAGCCCCCTACAAATCAAATGGAAGCAGCAGGTGCCAGCACCTCTGGACATCAACTGTCTTTCATCCCTGGATAGCCAGAACCACTGGGCTTTGTTCTGAAAAATGCTTCCTGGGTCTATGCTCCATTTTCACTGCATTACTTTTAAAAATCTGTTTCATGAAAATACTTCTGTTCATATTAGCTGTGGCAAATAACTGGAGCAGGGTAGAGTGGCACAAAGAGAAAGGGTGGGGAAGAGATAAATTAAATTTAAAATGGTCCCTTTAACAGATGCTTCGTGGGATTGGGAGCAATCCCGTGAAAAGCAAAATGACATACCAGCTCAGGTTGTGCACACGGGCGTGTGTGTGTGTGTGTGTGTGTATGTACACACACAATAACCTATTAGCTTTGGTGCTATTAGGACAGGCAGGATGTGCAGGTTACTCAACCACATTTAGGAAGAGCTCTTAGATCTAATGTAAAAGAAGACCTGATACTTCATTAAAAACTTGAAACCAAAAAAAAATCCGTTTCCAAGTGTTTCTGCCCTTGCATTTATCTTCCCAAGTTCTTCCTAACTTTGGAAATCTAGGATTTAAAAAGAGCCTCAGAAAGCTAGGATATTAAGATATTGATTTCTTAAGAGATTGTCCGCTCCTGCTTTCTTACTCCCCAATCCCCTTCCAATGGGAAATCCTCCTGGTTTAGCTGTGGTGGTGAAGTCATTCTCTAGACATGGCTTAGTGCTCACAGGCAGGAAAGAGGCAGCAGGAGCCGACAGAGGATTAAGAAAGCGAGATCCAGTTGCATACCCATAACATCCCCAGCCTTGCACATCTCTTCTTGCAGAGAGGCTAGAGTACACAGGAGTGGAACTGCTGCTGACATGATGCTTTTCCAACCTTTAGCAGGAAGCTTCAGCTGTTCTGCCAGCAGAGCAGCTTGGTGGGTTAGCAATTCCCATTTTGCAGGGTCCCAACAGCATCAAAACCTGCTGAGAAATGGGGCTAGTCGGCAAATAACGATGTTTGCTGTAGACTGTAATGTGAACCTTGTGCGCGCACACACGCTCACGCAATTTACATGTTCAGAGTAGATACCTGCTAGAAAAATATGTATTTTATACACACATACATTCACTCTTCCTTCTCCTCTATTCAGCCAAAGTGATTTAGGGACATCAAAACCAATAGGGCGAACAGGGAGTTAAACGATTAGGTCAGAGAGTGATTTATGTTTGTCCAGGCACAAAGTGAAACCCTTGCTTTCCTCTGGGAGATTTTTATCTACGATTAAGGAAAACAAGAGGAAAAAAAAAATCAAGTCTCCATGGGAGAGGGCGAGTCTCCTCTGAAACATGCTGCATCACAAAACAGCGTCTGCCTCCACAAACTCCTAAAACCCCGACGGCATAGTACAGAGGAAGCAAAGTCAGAAGATACACAGCTCCCTACACTACTCAGTAGCACAAACACTCACGATGGGAACATGCCGATATCTGCAAATCTTATAACAGGGGGATTCATCACAATACACGGCATTTTTGTAGCCCTTTATATGCTCAAAGCTGTGCCAAACATTCGCCAGCAGATACAGGGGTGGCTAAGTTTTCCCCACTTCACAGACAGGCCAAATGAGACAAAGGAAAACGACCTGCCCAAGGCCAGGGGGTGAATCAGTTGGCAGAGCCAAGATTAGAACCCACAACCAGAGCTGGGTGAAATTTTTCAGCCGGAAAACGTTTTTCGACCATAAAAAGGAGATCCGAGTGGACTAACCACGCTGCCTGCCATAAGCTATGGATCCAGTTAGAGTTTACAGACATTGATTTGTATTCCGTACAGGGGAGAGGAAAAACAGGAGCACAAGAAGAGCAAAAGGTTGACTGTCCCTGGCATGGACTCTGTTTGCTAATGATCAGCTGAAAACACAACAGCAGCTCAGAGGGCAGCGACCCTGTGAAACAAGCGCTTGCGCGACTCCACCTCCCACTCACATGTCTTTGTAGCGCTTCTGGATTTGGGCTCGTGCTTTCAGATCCTCCTCTTCCTGCAGCTGCTTGGCCACCTGCAGGTCATGTTGCACCAGGCGGTTGCGCTGAACGTTTGTTGCCAAGTGATGTTCAACTGGAATGAAATGGAAGAGGAACGTCAGAATCAACGTCGGTACGTGAAGGGGCAGGCGGGCTTCAAAGAGGGTGCGCTTTGCATCAGGGAAATGCCAGGCAGCACCTGAAACGACGGGAGGGGTTCTCCCGTGGGCATAGGTAATCCACTTCCTCGAGAGGTTGTATACCGAGGGTTCGGTTGGCTTAACTATGTCGCTCAGGTGTGTGGGTTGATGTAACTTTTTACTGTATAGCCGGCCTAAGTAAAGGGAAGCAGGTTTTGAACTGGGACAGTCTCAATTAGTTACAGTGCCTTTTTACCATATTAAAGGGGCTACTTATGTCCATTCCAAAATGAGATCTGCTCATCTTAGGGTTTGCCACAGATCTCAACATGATCCTTATTAGATTAACCGCTTCATTTTCACTACAGAAGAAATTGTAAATAGCCATAAAGTGATTGGCTCGCTAAAGTCATTCCTGCCCCAAAGTCAGAGCTGCAACGAGCGACTAAGTAACAAATAAAGCAACTGTGGAATCTCCTTCCTTAGAGGTTTTTAAGGTCAGGCTTGACAAAGCCCCTGGCTGGGATGATTTAGTTGGGATTAGGTCCTGCTTTGAGCAGGGGGTTGGACTAGATACCTCCTGAGGTCCCTTCCAACCCTGATATTCTATGATTCTATGACAGTGTCAAGGTAAAAATGACGACCAAGGTTTCCAGGACCCAACCTGAGACATCTTAAAGAGGCCTGATTTTCAAAGGAGAGGTGCTCAACACTTCTGAAAATCAGACTCCTTTAAGGTACCTCAGGGTGGGCACCTAAAACTTGAGGCTTCCGAAATCTTTAGGCACTTTTTAAAATCTGGGCCAATATTTTAAAAACAAAAACACACCACTGGTGTAAAGTTTTACCAGAACCACCTTAAAGAGATTTAGGCCCAAAGAGATCACTTCACCCACCACTCAAATGCAGCCATCGCTGGGGTTTAGCATGGCAGCTGTTTAACAGTGCGCAGCAACGGTTAAAGGTAGGAAGAATAATCTGATTCCAATTCAAAGTAGAGTTTTTGTTAGCAACACTGATATCGTAAGGGGATAGAACACCCAACAGAAAAAAAATTAAATCCCTTATAGAAAACCCACCGTTGCTCCAGTGACTTTTCTGCCCTCTTTGCGTCCGTCTCTGCACTTTGGACCCTGCTGGGACAGAGTCAATGCAAACCGAGCACAAGGGACAGACACCAGACACTTACTCTCCTGCTCCTGCAGACTGTGAGCGAGGGTGTGATCCTCCAGCACGGCGAAGTCTCGGCACACTGCGTGGGGGAAGGAGAGCGGCAGAGGGTCAATGCCAGGAACACAAAGGGTCCAGGAGCATGGGGAAGACAAACAGTTGCGAATAAATCGGAGAGAATCTCCCCCACCCCCACCTTCTGAGCTTTCCTTTTCCACTCAGTGAGTAGTTTTAGCATGCACTTCCTTCTCTTGTCCTCACCTTCAGCCCCTATCCATTCCACTGCCTGCATCTCTGCTCACTGTTTCTTATGACGTCCTGCCCTGCCCATGCTTTCAACACAGCCAGCTCCAAGCATTCGAGAACCATGAGACAGATGCAAAAAAAGGGAGATTCATCACGCTCTTTGTACTGGTCTTCTGGCTTTTGCACCTTTGGGGGGGGTCACATGTGCAAACTTGTTCTCTGCAACCATGTGCTAAAAACTGAGATGCTGTTGCGTTCACCTAACTTCAGCGTCCAAAGGTTTAAGACAAACAACGAACACGCGAGACTCACCATAAAATCACGAGAGCTGTCAACACACTCAGGATTTTGTCACGAGTCTCATGATAATTAGTGTTTTCTTTAAAGCCCCAGCTCCTGGAGTCAAGTGGATAGGTCAGAGGTGGGCAAACTATGGCCCAGGACCATCCTGCCCGGCCCTTGAGCTGCTGGTCGGGGAGGCTGGCCCCCGGCCCCTCCCCTGCTGTCCCCACTCCCCCCGCAGCCGCAGCTTGCTGTGCCCAGCACGCTGGATGGCAGGGCTGCAAGCTCCTGCTGCTCTGAGCAGCATGGTAAGGGGGGGGGGGGGGCTGGATAAGGGGTAGGGGGTCCCAGGGGGCGGTCAGGGGACAGGGAGGGTTGGATAGGGGGTGGGGTCCCAGGAGGCGGTTAGCGGCGGGGGGTCCCGGGAGGGGGCAGTCAGGGGACGGGGGGGTTGGATAGGGGGTGGGGTCCCAGGGGGCGGTTAGCGGCAGGGGGGTCCCAGGAGGGGGCGGTCAGGGGACGGGAGGGTTGGATGGGTCGGGGGTTCTGAGGGGGGCAGTCAGAGGGCAGGAAGTGGGAGGGGGCGGACAGGGGGCGGGGATCGGGCTGTTTGGGGAGGCACAGCCTTCCCTACCCGGCCCTCCATACAGTTTTGGAACCCCGGCCCTCGGGCCAAAAAGTTTGGCCACCCCTGGGATAGGTGGTGATTTCAGCCTTGTTTCTTAAAGAAAAAGTAAGCTCCACAGCCACAAAAGCTAGAAAAAAAGCTTCAGAATGTGACCCCCGTGCACCCTAAAGGCTCAAAAAGCAAAAGGCAAATAAACACTAAATCTATTATTTTTACAGGATCTTGTGATTTTTAATGCCAATCCCATGATTTTTGTGAGCCTCACTTATGGTTTTTGAACATTTGGGGTTGGCCCTACTGTCTCAGGCCCCTCCCTGCTTTGCCACCCTGAACTGGGGAGTCAGACCAAGCTGAGTAGGGTGGGACTTGGTCAAGGGTTTGAATTTTTTCCCAATTCCCACCCAACCCAAGTCCTTGGGACTTTTTTTTTTTTTTTTTTGGGTAGCTTCAAATGATTTGAAAACTAAAATGAAAATACAAGTACACTTTACTTTTTGTTTAAGCCTCTCTCTGACAGGCTGATTTCAGCTCTCCTGTGTGTGGCATGCGCCTGATTTACTTTGAAATGTACAAGGGGTTAGGTCAGGCTAGTGTCCACCGGTGGGGACTCCTTGGAACCGACTGGGTGGGGTCCAACCATGTGGCATTAATCGATTATTTTCCCTCAGTGCCCCAGAGGAGGGCAGGAAACAGTAATAATAAACAGCCCTCTCAAAGTCAGTGAGAATATGCTCTTCATGCACACTCCGTGTCAACAGACCTTTCCTACTGTAGCACCCAGTTGATCCCTCTGCGTGTGGGCAAGAATCCCCACAACTGGAGTATCTAATCCCCTTTGCACAGACATCTCAGACCACACCTGCGCCTATGTGGTATGGCGGATTTATACTGAAAGGGTTGGAGCCAGGCAGGGCCGGCCTTAGGGGTGGGTGCCCGGGGCGCCGGTAATTAGGGGGCGCGGTGCGGCGATGCAGAGGTGCGCAGTGCCAGTGCAGAATCAGAAACTGCTCCCGGCTGGCAGCGGAGCGTCGTGGGGGGGTGCCAGATTTCTCCCTGCTCCCTCCCAGCCAAGGAACATGGGGAGGGGGAGCAGTGACGTACAGATACTGCTCAACCCCCCCCCCCCCCAAGTTTCTCCATGTCCCCCAGAGGTGCAGGGGTTAGGGATGAAGGGTTGAGGATGCGGGGAACCAGGGGAGCCCACAGGGGCTAGGAGCGCTAAAATACCAGTTCACCCAGGGCGCCATTTTCCCTAAAGGCCGGCCCTGCCTGGCTCCAACTCTCCAACCCTGTGGGGAGGTTTGTCGGTTTGGTTACAAAAACTCAACATTTTCTGTGGAAAAAATTGACAGAAAACATGGGGGGGGGGGGGCGAGAGAGGGAGGGGGTTTTGGGGGGGGGGGGGGGGGGGACTTTTTAAGATTTCAGCAGGAAAGAAACCAACCCATTTTCCAACCAGCTGTACTCAGCACCCTGAAGGATCAGGCCTAGGAGTGCGGGCTCCCATGGAAAACAACGGCAGAACTTTCAGTAAGTGCAGGATCAGGTCCTTAGCACAAGAATAAGGGAGCTCTCAGTATAAATTCTTTAAAAAGGAACTGAGAATGGCCTGGAGACAAACTAAACAGGAAGAGGTTCACTCCACCTCCCTCCGGCTCCAGTCTGGGAGGAACATGTTTTGCATGTCACAGCTTTGGAAATGCCTGACACTTTCACACTTCGAATTTCAAAGGGATGCTATTTCCACACCATGTGAAAACACTAGGGTTTATTTTTAACTTGTTATGCTAGCCAGCAGAGTAGTAACACACTCTCTTTCTCTCATACACACACACTTCAGTCTCTCCATAGTATGTATGTGCCAACATCTGTATGAACTGAAAATAAACTGTGACTTGTGCCCCCAACCATGCAAAACATGGGCCCAATCCTGCAGGTCTTCCATGCACTGGGTATCTATCCAGCTTAGTGGGAGTTACATGCAGGACAGCTTGCAAAATCAAGGATAGAGAATTATAGTACTTTGATTTTACTGACAGGCCAATGTGATGGACAATAAGACGCAGAAGAGGAATCTCTTATATTTATGTAGTGCTACCATTCCAAGGAATCATAACTATAGCTGGGTAAAACATTTTCAATGAATAGTAAATTTTCCAGAAGACACATTTTTCAGGGGACTGAAACCACACAGAATTCTATCCAAATTTATGAGAAAGTTTCAGATGAAAAAAAGAACAAAAAATATTAAAATGGTTCGTTTCAGCCATTTAGATATGAAAAGTTTTGATTTTCATTTTGAAACTTAGCTCAATTTAAAGGATGCAAAATACCCGAACACAAAATGTAAAACTGAAAAAAAAAAAAAGCGTGCCATTTGGGGTTGAACAAAAACATTTTGTTAGATTCAAAAGGGTGAGATAGTTTTGGTTTTAACCGAATTATTTTTCATTTCATCCTCTGAACTGAAAAAAGTCAATTATTCACACAGCAATAATCACAGCAAACTTTCTGAACTTATATGTCCGAACCGCTTCGCCCGACACTGAAATGCTGTCACTTCCCGGGTAGAAGTGGCCACTGCTTCACGGAGGATAGCAACAGTTCAGAATAGTTTTGAAGAGGAAGTGGTACACACCTAATACCACAAGGGGACAGGAATAGCTTGGCTGGATGTTTCATCTGTAAAACAAATCCACCCCGGCTTGAAGTAGTAACAACAAACATCAAATACGGAGTGGGCTTTGGATCAGGCCCTGAATAAGAGTGAGAGTCAGGTGGTGAGGACAAGGGTTACAGCAGTAAGATCCCACTGTGACTCACTTTAAATGTATTCCACTCTGGATGATTCAATTATGGATTTTTTTATAGCAGTAACAAAAATTAAGGAAGATGATACAAAACACTGACTAATGTTAACTGCCCACAGGAAACAAATCACGTATAAATAAACAAAATCTTTCTCTAGCTTCCCAGTTAGCCAGCTGACTGCAAAAAGCACAGTACAATCTCGATTGGCAACGGATGCGCAGGGGAGGCCCAGGACTGGAATAGCAGGGGATGTGTGTGTAGGAGGAAGCGAACCCTGCACAAATCAGTCCCTCATTTTCATATGCACTAAATATACATTAAATTCACAAACATCTGCAAAGCAGCAATCCTGCTCTGCACTTACTGCAGCACGGAACCATCTGTCAGAGGATTTCCAAGCACTTCACAAACACTAGAGAAATAAGCCACATAGCTCTAGTCTATTCATTACACAATTGGGTAAATTATTTAGTCTGCAGAAGAGAAGAGTGAGGGGGGATTTGATAGCTGCTTTCAACTACCTGAAGGGGGGTTCCAAAGAGGATGGATCTAGACTGTTCTCAGTGGTGGCAGATGACAGAACAAGGAGTAATGGTCTCAAGTTGCAGTGTGGGAGGTTTAGGTTGGATATTAGGAAACACTATTTCACTAGGAGGGTGGTGAAGCACTGGAATGAGTTACCCAGGGAGGTATCTCCATCCTTAGAGGTTTTTAAGGCCCGGCTTGACAAAGCCCTGGCTGGGATGATTTAGTTGGGGTTGGTCCTGCTTTGAGCAGGGGGTTGGACTAGATACCTCCTGAGGTCCCTTCCCACCCTGATATTCTATGATTCTATGAAATCAAGAGACAGAACAAATAAACAACAGGCCCAAGTCTTTAGTCCTATGCTCTATAGATCCTTATACCACACTCATCACCGTAAGCAGTGTTGCCAACTCTCATGATAATTAGTGTATTCCTTAAAGCCCCAGCTCCTGGAGTCAGGTGGAGATGTGATGATTTCAGCCTTGTTTCTTAAAGAAAAAGTAAGTTTCTAGCCCTCGTGGCTTTGGAGAAAGCTTCAAAAATGTGACCCCAGTGCACCCTAAAGGATCAAAAAGCAGAAGGCCAATAACAAGAACCCCAAATCTATTATTATTACATAATCTCACGATTTTAGGTGAGCCTGACTCCTGATTTTTGAACATTTGGGGCTGGCAACACTGCCGTAGTATCGGAGTGTTTTCCCATAGCACAGTGAGCAACGCAACTCTCATCTATAATATGTTGTCTCATCCTCTCCCCAGGGGAGTCTTTGGTTTGGATTTTATTTTAAATCACTCTCTCACTCACAGCACTGCGTGTTTATGTTAGAGAAGGTAAGTCGAAGAAATGCACCTTGCACTGGGAGCCGAAGGTGGTGAGATCTGCGATGGCCCTTTTTGGGGTGGGGTGGGGGGGGAGAGTGGAATCGGTCCACAGGCTGGGAGTGGCTCCTGAGAAACTCTCTCCCCTGCACGGATGAGTTTTATCCTTACTGTAGAAAGTTCCATTGTGCCAGAGGAATGAAATTGTTGACCACGGCTTTAGTTAATCTTTTGTATACCCTGGGCCTAGCCCAGGGGCGACGGATTCTTCTTAAAAGTGGGGGGGACCACAAGGCCCCGTCCCCTCCATGGCCCTGTCCCACCCCTTCTCTTCCCCGCCAAGCCCCAACCCCAGCCAAGCCGGAAGCTGTAGCCTGGCCGGGGACCCTGGGCACCTCCACCTGCCTGGGGTGGAGGGGCCTGAGAGCAGCCCCTGGCCCATGTCCCCAGACCCTCCACCCATTGCAGGGTTAAACTCAGGGTTGAGAGTTCAATCCTTGAGGGGGCCCATTTAGGGATCTGGGGCAAAATCAGTACTTGGTCCTGCTAGTGAAGGCAGGGGGCTGGACTCGATGATCCTTCAGGGTCCCTTCCAGTTCTATGAGATAGGTATATCTCGGGCAGGTGTGGGTTTGCAGCTCCCCACAGCTGCCTGGGCTCCCTGGGTCGCTCTTATTAGGGCCCGGCTCCAGCTTCCAGCCTGGCTGGGGGGCAGGGCCGAGGGGGGATGAGGAGGGGAAGGGGGCCAGGCCCTCAAAAGACAGAGGGCCGTGGCCCCTTGGCCCCCCTGACCTAGGCCATGGAGTACCTTGAAGATAAAGACAGAGACCCTGAACTTGACTCAGTATTCTTGGAGAAGCCAGTGTGAAGAGCAGAAGGCAGGTGCGATGTGCTCACGGTAGCTTGTGTTGCTGGGGAGAAGCACTGCAGCTCTCTCTACCTCTTGGAGTACCTCCAAAGTGTTAATAGCCGGTCACCGAGCACAGCTTTACGAAGTAAGCCATGCATCCCAGGAGGAGAGCGACAGATAGCCTTGTACAACAGCCTTGGTGAATGAAACCCTAAATGCTGAGACCCTCCTGAAACTGGACAGCATTGCACAGTGCCTGTGGTTTATTACCACGTCCCTGGAGTCACCGCTGAGATCCCAACCTGCCAAAGGGCAGAGACAAACCAAAGGCATGAAACACATACCAATTTAAACGACGCTTCAGCATTTGTAGCTTTCCCCTATTACCTCATCTTCTTAAGTCGGCACTCCCAATGCCAGTTCGCAGCAGAGAAAGTGAGAGAACCACAGAGTCAGCAGGGGGCACCGGCAAATTTAGGTCTACCTATTATTTATT
This sequence comes from Platysternon megacephalum, assembly GCA_003942145.1. Classification (NCBI taxonomy): domain Eukaryota; kingdom Metazoa; phylum Chordata; order Testudines; family Platysternidae; genus Platysternon; species Platysternon megacephalum. Next base: position 4,199,508 of record QXTE01000125.1, on the reverse strand, counting down.
TATATAAACACAACAAAGAAAGAGCAAAAGTAAAGTGCAGGGGAGAGCACAGTGTGTGTTTGTCCCCTCTGTACCATGCTGCACCAAACGGGTCCAATACACTGACAACAAGAGCAGCTCCCTGTATTACACACAGCTTCACATGCCACACAAACGCCCTGAAGTCTCAAACCCTACAGCTACATCCATCCGATAGAGTCCAGTAACTTACGTGGCCTTTCTGCTGTGTTCCGAGTTATCGCCCATTTCTACAGCCAAGGGATCGATCAGCCTCCCCCCAGACAGTTCTTTTTGCGTGTACCAAAATCTAGCTTTTTCCTACCATTTTCCATCCGCTGTTCCATTCACAAAACAAACACTGTTTACAAAACACGGGAGCTGCTAGCAAGTCAGAGTCACGCTTGGTGCAGAACATCTGCATTTCTAGAATCTCAAAGCCTGAGCAGGGGGTAGAGAAGGGACAAGACAAAGCAGTTTAGTCAGCTAAAAAAACCCCACAGAACTGTCAAATTGTTGACAAGTTAGGCTGAGAGCGGCAGGTGCACTCAGCTCCAGCCCACCGGGTTTGGAAGGATGCTGAGTTATTCGAAAATTCTCCTGAAAGTCTCTTTTCCAATTTGGGTAACTTCTCTGAAGGCTGCAAATTGCTTCCTTGAATCACGGAGTTAAATGTGACTCAGACGACACTGATCAGAGATAACCAAGAAAGAGCCAGATGGCAGTTTCCAGAGGAAACATGCAACACACTGACATTCACCCCCAAACAATGAGTGAAACTGCTCTGCAAGGCACTTGCACTGATCTCACATCCTCCCTCACTCCCCGTTGCACAGATAAGATCCTAGGGCTGGCACGCTAATGCATGGTACGAACAAGCACCTCTTTAGGTTGCCCATAACAACCCTAGAAGCTTGAACTTGGGTTCTACAGATGACGTTAAGACCTTTTTTGTTTCACAAAGTCCATGCAGGGGCATGAAATCAGGAAACTGCTGCAGAGAGAGGAATTCAGCTTTGGGAGGAGCCAAGTACAATGTGGAAAGCAGAGTTGGGCATGAGACTTTAATACTTTTCCTTCTTTCCCTTCCGGCCCAGGGCCATGGAATTTAAAGTCCAATTGGGCTGCCAAAGTCACTAGACCCTCTTGAAAATCCTGAATAGCGCCTCTTAGCACTGGAGTGGGACATGGTTCCAACCCCCAAGAGCTTACAACTTAACTTCATCCAAGATGCAACGGAGGGGGCACAAGAACACAGGTGGGTGGGGAAGGAGGATACAGGAACAAGATTATAATTACTCAGGAAACGCTGGTACCTCCTGCATGATGAGGTGGGAGACCCCAGCCAGCCCACCCAGGAGAAAGTTTTTGAGGAGTCATCATTTTGGATTATACCGGAAGAAAGCTGCCCCCATCACTAACTGCAGCAGGCCTTTTGCAAGGTTGGATTTTTTGGTATCATATTCTCACTAGGGCCTGATCCAGCCCACACAGAACTCAATGACCAAACTCCCATTCACGTCAGCGACTCAGGATCAGGCCCCCAATGCATTGTACAGGTCTGTCGCGNGAAATCGCACATGTTAAATGTGCCTAAGATGCGACAGACCTGTACGCGGTTTTCGCTTTAGGCGCTGACCGCGGAACGTAACCCCAGCGTAAGATGAGACAGACCTGTACTAAACCAATCAGTGATACAGCAGAGCACAGAGACGCTCTCCAAGGAGTCCAGGTTATCGCTCCCTGGCACCCCAGTGCAGATCAGAATTGGTAACATTTTACATCCCCTCTGCACTACGCGAGGAGCAGGGAGGAGTGACTGGAGCACCCTGTGTACTGACCCCAGCCCTAGGAAAGCCAAGAGCCACACAGGTCCTACGGAAAGCAACCGGAGTCGAGGATGCTGAACACCAAATAGCCTGGGGCTCATTACATGTACAAAACGGTCCTTCAAAAATGTCACAGAGACACGATTAAGCAGCCTTCTTTTTCCTTCAGTGGATTAGCTCTGCACGACTTGGTGCCCACTGCCTGCCTTTAGACTTTCATTTAAACGGAGTGAGTGCAGAATCAGGCCCTTCACAGAGAGAATCAGGGCACTTCTGTATGCACCCCAGTCTATATTACACACAGCACTAGGAACAGCTGCACGCCCTGAAGATTTGACAGCCACCGAGCTAATATCTCACTAAATATTTTCACTCTTTGGGGGCATTTATTTCCCGTGTGCATGTTGTATTCTGGTGCATTTGCTTTCCTACATTAACTCGCTTTCTCTTCAGCATTTCACGTGATGCTGTGCCACGCAAGGGACACGCTGGATTTCCCTGACAGGCCGCGCGTCTCATTTCTGCGAAATCCAAAAATAAATTCCTCACTCAAATTGCCGCTTTCTCTTCAAATCTGTCAGTTTCCCGCAGTGGCTCCAGTGCAACGCTCGGCAGCGCTTTGAAGAGACGGGGCGTGCAGCTTGGCTGCTTCGCTCGCATTTTTAAGCCCTTGACCGTGCAGCATGGTGAAGGGGCTCATATGGCCGCTCAGGAGAGAGATGCACAGACAGATGTAAAAGGGGGCTGGTAAAGAGTCGGTGGATAACGTGAAGTGTCAGCTCTCCCAACACGTCACCACTGGCTCAATCCTTAGAGATAAAACTTAGAAAAAAAACATAAGAAGGACAGGACTGAATGAACGAGAGAGCTCTCTATGCTCCTCTGGGAAAGATTACGGACGCCATGCTGAGCGCTTCTTCGCTGACGTCAGGAACGTCGTTACAGATTATACAGACCCCGCTCTTGCGAGTATGGACGAGAGTTTGAGCTGTGTGGATGGATACGAAAGCCTATAGGTTAGAGATATTCTGCAGCCAGAATTGGCAAGATTTAGACGGACCCTGGAGTGAGGGCCGAGCGTGAGGCCAGAGTCGAAGATGACCCCCGGGTTCTGGGACGGAGTGACAGGCAGAATGGTGCGATTGTCTACAGCGGAGGTGGGCAAACTATGGCCCGCGAGACTGTCCTGCCCGGCCCTTGAGCTCCCAGCTGGGGAGGCTGCCCCCGGCCCCTCCCCTGCTGTCCCCCCTCCCCCGCAGCTCGCCGTGCCGCCAGCGCTCTGGGCGGGGGGCTGTGAGCTCCTGCCAGGCAGCGCGGCATGGTAAGGGGGTGGGGAGCAGGGGGTTGGATTAAGGGGCAGAGGGTCCCGGGGGGCAGTTAGGGGACAGCGAGCAGTTGGATGGGACAGCGGTTCGGGGGGGGGGCGGTCAAGGGACGGGGAACAGGGGGGGTTGGATAGGTGTGGGAGTCCTGGGGGGCCCCCATCAGGGGGCGGGGGTGTGGATAGGGGTCAGGGCAGTCAGGGGACAGGGAGCAGGGGGGGTTGGATAGGGGCAGGGTCCCGGGGGGGCAGTTAGGGGCGGGGGGTCCCAGGAGGGGGTGGTCAGGGGACAAGGAGCAGGGAGGGTTGGATGGGTCAGGAGTTCTGAGGGGGGCAGTCAGGGGGCGGGAAGTGGGAGGGGGCGGGGCCAGGCTGTTTGGGGGGCGGGACAGCCTTCCCTACCCAGCCCTCCATACAGTTTCGGAACCCCAATGTGGCCCTCAGGCCAAAACGTTTGCCCACCCCCTGTCTACAGGGTTGGGAAAAGGACGTAGCAGGCAGGGCTTGGGGCAGAGGGAGAATTGGGAGCTCGGGTTGAGCTGACGGCTAGACATTCACAAGGAAGAGATGTCAGGGATACAAGCAAAGATTTTACTTTGGACAGAAGGAGACGGGTCTGGAGTAGAGAGGTAGAGATAGTAGCTGAATGTGTGTTTGCAGATCAGATTACCCAGAGATAAGAAGTAGCGAGAGAAGAGAAGGGGACCAAGGACAGAGCTCTAAGGAGCCCGCACAGAAATCTGGAGAGGGGATGGGTAAGAGCCCCAGAGGACATGCCACACGAGCAAAGAGAGGTAGGAGGAGAACCAGGAGAGGAAAGTATCAGAGGGGGAGCCGTGTTAGTCTGGATCTGTAAAAGCAGCAAAGAATCCTGTGGCACCTTATAGACTAACAGACGTTTTGCAGCATGAGCTTTCGTGCATCCGAAGAAGTGGGTATTCACCCACGAAAGCTCATGCTGCACAACGTCTGTTAGTCTATAAGGTGCCACAGGATTCTTTGCTGCTTTTACAGGAGAGGAAAGAGTCACAGAAGCCCAGACACGATTACAGGAAGAAGAGCTCAGCAGACGACGACGAAGGCAGCTGTCAAGGAGGATGAGGATGGAGTGCTGGTCCTGAGATCTGGCTGGGAAGAGGTCATTTGAGACTTTGGCAAGAGCGGTTTCAGCTGAGTGCAAGGGGCAGCAGCCAGACCGCAGAGGGTCTAGGATGGAACTGGAGGAGAGAAACTCCAGACAATGACTAAACAGCACGTCCAATCAGCTCAGAGATAAAAGGGAGATGGGACAATAGGCGGAGAGCAAGCGGGGTCAAGGGTGTGTGGGCTTTCTACAATGGGAGAGGCTATAGCATTCTTGTATTGTGAGGAGAAAGAGCCACAGTCTAGTGAAAGGTTAAGGGGAAAACTGAGGAGCGTAGAAGAGAGGTTTCCATTCAGAGCGTGGGAGATGCTGCCGCAGAACCATGGAGTGCTTCATAGAAGTCACACGTGGCCATCTCAGCCCATCTCTCTAGGAGCATCTCGGTCAGGGACACGCTCTAGTGTCTTGTCCAGTCTAGCTGTGAAAGCAACATCCGCTGCGTCCTTTAGGAGCGGATTCTGCAGGAGACCACATCTCACCATCAAGAAACTGCTTAATATTCAGTCCAAATGCTTCTTTTCTTAATTGTATCTCGTTAACTCTTGTTCTGGCCCCTTGTAGCACACTGAGTAATTCCCATCTCTCATTGGTGCTAATATGCTTCAAATACCTGCAGACTTATGTCCCCTTCCCCCTTAGTCATCGCTCAGTCGAACGCCACAAATTATCTCACAACAGTTTCTCATAAGCCAATCCCTCCCCCGAGTCCTGGTTCAAAGAGGTTGGTTGGTGGGGGGAAGAAGGAGATAAACACGCACCCACGTACATGTGGGCTCCACACTTTACCACACATGGTTTTCGAAACAGCCTTTAAAACGGAAGTTAATGGAAAGTGACTTACTCCTACCACACGTCGGCTTTGTCCCACGCCGTGGTGACCACAGGGAAAGCTGTCGGCAGTGCACAGACTAAATCCACCAGCATCACCAGCTCAAGCCAAAAAAAGTTCAAGTTAGACTATTTTATTTGACCGGCAAAGAGTTATTGGGTTAATTGGTTGCACCGTGGGTTAGCGCACAAATAAAATAATCGTCAGGGCCCGATGCAAAGTCCACGGAGGTCAGTGGAACACCGCTGTGGGTCTGTGGATCAGGCTCCTTCGATACCTGCCTTTGGAGGATCTCAAAGCTCATTACAAACACTAACTAGTTCATCCCCATAATACCGCCTGAGGCACGGTGCATTTAAAAGGCAGAGTAACTGATTCAGAGAGAGATCCGTGAGGTCAGACGCTGAGATCAGAATGTAAGTTATTACAACCATGATAGCAGTACTGGGGACCCACTGTGCGAGGCACCACACAAACACATGGTGACTCTCTATTGTGATCTAAACAGACACACCAGATAGAAGGGATGACAGACATGGAGCTGACACAAAGAGACGGAGCGATCTATCCAAGGGCACACAGGGAGTCTCTGAACCCACATCTCCTAGGTCCTAGTTCAGTGTTTTAAGCATAAGAGCCGCCTCCCTTCCCCTGGAGACTTTCATGTTTTGAGCTTGAGCTAAATCTAGATGAGGAAGCAAGTAGGCTGGTGTGAAACTGGCCAGCTGTCTGGCACACAGATTGTCAAATTCGTGGGCTTGGGACTAGCGCTGCGGGGAAGATGCAGTGTGAAGCTCTTCATCTGAGCGTTGCCGGCCTGGGTGGGAGAGTCACATGAGCCTTGCAGAGGATTTGACCTGGGCTAGAAACACCTGGTTCCTTACTCTAAATACTTTTCTCTGAACAAACAGGCTCAACTCAGAAGTCTCTGAAACACGAGGCAAACCCTTGCAAAAGAGGGCCATTTCCTCCTAAACTGAAAATCACCATCGCCCACCTCCACGCAGGCCCCATGGCCCCCGTTTTTCCTTAAGCAGCCTATTACAGTCCAGGAGGTGGGGGGGGCACCTGAGTTTTCCCTGCTCTCCTTTCAGAGACTGTTTCCCTGCACCTGAGGCCCCACGTACCTCATACTTCAGGCCCTTCAGTTTTGGTTATTATTTTATTTTATTTTTCCCAGGAATTTACCGGTGTTTATTCCTGCAACAACAAAAATAGATGAAAATCGGTGGAAAAAAACTATTAATAATTTGTCTAGGTAAATATCTGGGTTATTTTGGTGGAGGGAAGGATGGGGGGGGGGGAATATTGATTAGATTAATGCTTTGATGAATGGAATTCAATGTGGCTTGCTGCAAAACTAAAACAGAACTCAAAAGCACAATGCCGCCTCTGAGTTTAAGAAAACAATATATCCCTAATCCCCAAATGAAAAGTTTTATTTGAAAAAAGAGTTTCCTGTTGTAGACTTAGAACTATTAGGCTATAAATATTAACACTTGATAATTGGGCCACACCACTTGCAGCACATAGACTCAACTTCGTCCTTTTCTCCTGTTTTTGGTATTTTTAAATTTGTATTTTCTTCCCATTTTAGTGTGTCGATCTTTAAATCGTTATCTGCTAACAGCTTGAAATGTGTATGTGGTGGGCGTGAGATTCATCAGTAGCTTCAGATGCGCACACACTTCAGAGCTGGTGTGCGTCCCTGTTTGTTTATTGTGTCTTTGTTTATTGTGTGTATCCTAAGTCTAGGAGGGGGGGGGAGAGGATAGCTCAGTGGTTTGAGCATTGGCCTGCTAAACCCAGGGTTGTGAGTTCAATCCTTGAGGGGGCCACTTAGGGATCTGGGGCAAAATTGGTCCTGCTAGTGAAGGCAGGGGGCTGGACTCGATGACCTTTCAGGGTCCCTTCCAGCTCTATGAGATATAATAATATATGGAGATATACCTATTATATATTTATTACACAGCCTCATTCAACAGGCAGCTTTGCATATACACACAGACTACTGTGTTTTCGTAATACATCTCTCTCATGCAATGTACAGTATTGTATTTTCATAATAAAACAAGTTTATTTTTATATATTTGAATGATACAAACATAGGGTGAAAATTAGAAAAAAAACGAATAATACTTTTTGTAAAACCCAGGATTTTTGGGGTAGAAATCGGTTTAAACTGAAAATGATGGGGCTTACCCCTACTCTACCATGCAGAGGCAAAGGAACCAACTGGCTGCCTGCAGAAAGCATTGGAGCCACAGGTGAGCGTACAGACAGCCCTCAGCCAAACACTGTTGTCCCTGGCTAGCTACAGACACAATCCCTAGCACTGTCAGATGTGACAAGGGGGATAGGAGAAGGCACTCCAGCCTGTTTGTTCAGGGGAAAGTTTAAGGAACCAGGTGTTTCTAGCCCAGACCACACACTCTACAAGGCTCATGTGACACTCACACCCAGGCCAGCAACGCTCAGATGAACAGCTTCACAGGGCAACTTCCCCACAGCTCTAGTCACAAGCATGATGAGTCCCAGCCAAGCTCCTACTGAATTTGTGCACTTCAGAAAACCGATTACTGTTCACCAGGGCCGATTGTGAAACAGTGACCCAGATATGCAAGGCCCTATATAACCCAGTACATATCCCCCTGAGCCATCCAGTCCCCACGGGCTGGCCTAGAGTGATTTCCAAGAAGAAGCCACGAAGCAGAAAACCACAACCCTGAACAGCACACAGATAGAAGTCGGTCACCCAGGCCCGAGCGGCACAGTGCCAGTGCTTTAGCAATGACCTCGCCGATCTTCCACCACTTGAACAACCGCTGTCCTGATGACACTAAAACTGACAGGCCCAAAGCCTGCTTGCTCTGACTTCAGAGAGACCAAAGTGAAACCTTAATGAGCAAGGTGAGCACTGTTTGGGCTTCCATACGGAACCTCTGAGAAATTCTAAGGAGATTCCCTGCTCCCCATACCAATAATCTAAAATTTGGAATCTATTTCCAATCCTGAAAGACACCAAGTTGTTTTCCCCCTACCCTCACTTACTTGCAGACACACAACACAGGCCAGAGGCAGTCACTGGAAAGCCAGACATAAGCCATTAGCATCAGTAAATCTGGGCAGATTCCAAGAGAGATTGAGAGACACAGAACACTGAGCCTCTGCTCCGTGACCCGGCCATCTGCCCGCTTCAGAGTCAGCAGCCACGCGGCTCTACTGGCGAGGGTCTCCGTAAAGGTCAGAGGAAGCTGCAGCAGTCAGGGGACAGGTGGTGGAGGAGGAGGAGAAAGGGGAAGACAGAGGCTGATGCTTAGAACAAACTTGTATTCAATCATATAAGAGAGCTGCACACCAGGAGCCAGGCAGCCTGCCTGCACCGAGAAAACCCTTGCCAAGACAGAACATATCCATACAAGCCCTTCCTGTTCCCCCAAGGCAGCAGCTGTGCCTGCCACGGGCACGTGCGGAGAAGCCAGTCAAGCTGGCATGGGCACAAAGAGCGGCTTTTGAAACTACAGCTCAGTGTTCGCAAAAAAGTCAAATGAGAGACTTCAATGAGAGCGGAATTCGTAATGCAGCCATTGTCACGGCCACCCGCCCACAGAGCCGGACTGAAACAGTCAGGCCTTGTCTACACTGGGGGGTTTAGCGACGGAGCACAGATGTGCTACACTGGTGTGAAATGTCACTTGACCCAGTGCAGCTTAACCCAGTTCCAAATTGGGGGACACAGCTGGCGGCAAGCCCGGGGTGCAGAGAGGGTGGTTTATGTCAGAAGGCAGGTACCCGTTGGAAAGAGGAGGGGGAAACAAATGACCAGAGCTGGCACAAGGGATTGGAAATAGGCGGCTACAGAGCTGTTCACCAGTTCAGATCCACTTGGCATCATAGGCAGTGAATGAACATTTTAAATCAAGCTGGGGGTTTTTTCTAAAAGATCTGCTCTAGGCGTTGTTCCAGGGGAGTTCTGTGGCCTGTGTGGTACAGGGGGTCAGACCAGAGGATCACAATGGTGCCTTCTGGCCTTGGAATCTATGCTATGTTCTCTTTGCTGCCTGGTCAGTGGCCTGTGTCTCTGTCCCAGACGGCAGGTGTCTGCGTCACAAAGCCAGTGGTATAACTCTCTGCCTGGCAGAGGTAGCAGCAACCAAATGGACCACGGGGACTCGACTATCCTGGAAAGAGAGGTGGGATCTGTGCAGGTCTGGGGGATCCCTGGGGGTCTGTCTATACTGCAAGGTAAGCCCAGGGTTAGTAGAACTTGAGTTAGCAGACCCTGGGTTTGTTAGCCTAGGGCTTGAGCATCTATACTCATCTGTAACCCCAGGTTAGGAATTGCTGAACCCTGGGTCCCAACCTGGGGCTCCAGCATCTGCATTATGCAGGCCTAAGTCCAACCGCCCATACCCCAGACTTCCTAGAGCCCTCCCAAAACGTGCTCATTCTAGCTCTGTGTTCGTGGTGCAACCACCTAGCTTGGCTGACCAGAGGACAAAGAAAGTCAGCCCGTGGGATCCTTTTGGCAGACTCCTAGAGCACAAGTCCAACAGGGCTGTGTCTACACTGCTTGAACCGTGGATCCCAGACTGACTCAGGGTCAGAGCCTCCATTCCCATAGGGTCCTGGGGCCCTTGGTCCAATCCCTGACTTAACTGGATTTGTGTGTAGACAGAAGGAGGGTTAGGCTTGAGCCTGAGCTCAAACCCGGGGTTTACACTACAATGTAGATGTGCCCTAAGAGATAATAGTTTGGATCCCCCCAGTGACACCCTGACTCCAGCCCACCTGCCCCCCTTAGGATACACACGTGTGTACTGCATCCATGAGGTGATATGCAGTGGTTAAAGCAGATTGGAACAAAGTGAGGAGCTGTGGAGAAGGGCTGGTTACTTAAGCCAGGGAGAAGAGGGGGAGTGTGTTTTTCCCTCCACACAGTTCCCTTGCTTTAACCTCTGGTATTATGCCAGGGGATGGGGATCAGTCTGGTGTGCAACTACTTGCATCACAAGTCAGTTTCATAAGTAACTGATTAGGAATAATTGTCTATCGCCAGCGTGCTTTGTCCCAAAGGCTCTCAGAAAGGCCTCATGAAGTAGGCATCTGGATCTTTTCACTGCCACCGTGCAGCCACCTCTGGGATGGAACATGACAGCGGTCAAACAGCACACAGTAACATTGCCCAGCAGCTCAGGGCTGGGAAGGAAAAAGTCTGTTTCCTCTTAAAACTGCAAATATGAACCCAGACAGGAAATAGCTCAAGACGAAACTTGGCCAGGCACCGCATCTAACATGACTACTTCTGATAAATATTATTATGGTTTCCTTATTGACCACAATGGTCAGAAACTTCACTTTACATCTCGTCTAAAAGATGGCAACTCCAACAGAGAAGTGGCTTCTAATACTGGGCTGAAGCACTGAGGCCTAGTCTATGCTGGAAAAGGGTTGCCAGGACTGCTATGTAGAGGCAGCTTCTACCGACAAGAGAGTTCTGGTGTAGCCTATACCAGCTTCCCAAAAGAAATAAGTTATACCGCCCCAAAAGTGCTTTTGCTGGTATAGCTGCATTTAGGGCTTTTACGGATATAAAAATATCAATTAAAAAAAAAAAAAAAAAAACCTTAACTGATAGAATCTATGAATCAATAGTAGTAAGACCAGAAGGGACCACAGTCATCATCTAGTCCAGAGACGGGCAAGCTACGGCCTGCGGGACCATCCTGCCCAGCTCTTGAGCTCCCGGCCGGGGAGGCTGCCCCCGGCCCCTCCCCTGCTGTCCCCCCTGCCCCACAGCCTCAGCTCACTGTGCCGCCAGCACTCTGGGCGGCGTGGCTGCGAGTTCCTGCCGGGCAGCGCGGTGGCGTGGCTGGCTCCAGCTGTGCGGCGTGGCTGCCAGTCCTGGTACGCTGAGCGGCATGGTAAGGGGGCAGGGAGCAGGGGGTGGGGGAGTTGGATAAGGGGCAGGGGGACCCAGGGGGAAGTCAGGGGACAGGGAGCAGGGAGCGGTTGGATAGGGGGTGGGGTCCCAGGGGGGCTGTCAGGGGATAGGGTTGTGGATGGGGTCAGGGCAGTCAGGGAACAGGGGGCAGTTGGATGGGGTTCCAGGGGGGCAGTTAGGGGCGGGGGGTGGTCAGGGGACAAGAAGCAGGGGGGATTGGATGGGTCGGGGGTTCTGAGGGGGGCAGTCAGGGGGCAGGAAGTGGGAGGGGGCGGGGGCCAGGCTGTTTGGGGGGGGACAGCCTTCCCAACCCAGCCCTCCATACAGTTTCGAAACACCGATGTGGCCCTCGGACCAAAAAGTTTGCCCACCCCTGATCTAGTCTGATCTCCTGCAGAGCACAAGCCAGAGAGCAACCCCAAAGCTATTCCCAGAGCAGGTCTTGTAGAAAAAAAACATCCAATCTTGATTTAAACATTGCCAGTGATGGAGAATCCACCATGACCCTTGAACTGTTCCAGTGGTTAGTTACCATCACTGTTCAAAACGTACACCTTATATCCTACCTTCAACTTCCAGCCATTGGAGCTTGTTATACCTCTGTCTGCTAGATCAAAGAGCCTGTTACTAAATATTTGTTCCCCCATCTAGGTACTGCTAGACGCGGGGAGCTCAATCTACTTAGCTTAACAAGGAGAAGGTTACGGGTGATTTGATCGCAGTCTGTCACTAGGCGTGTTTTCTCATTTTTTAATCATTCTCACGGCTTTTCTCTGAACCCTCTCTGATTTAGAGCATCCTTCTTGAATTGTGGGCACAAAAACTGGACACAGTATTCCAGGGACAGGCTCACCAGTGCCATCTACTCCTACTCAAGATTCCCCAGTTTACATATCCCAGGTTCACATTAGCCCTTTTGGCCACATCATCACACGGGAGCTCATGTTCAGCTGATTATCCAGAACTCTCAAATCTTTTTCAGAGTCTCTGTTTCCCAGGAGGGCACCACCTATCCTGTAAGCGTGGCCTACATTCTTTGTTTGCGAGATGTACACACTTACATTTAGCTGTGTTAAAATGCATATTGTTTGCTTGCACCCAGCTTACCGAGCAATCCAGATCACTCTGTATCAGCGACTTGTCCTCTTTCTTATTTGCCACTCATCCAATGTGTGTGTCATTTGCAAACGTTATCAGTGATAATTTTTTCTTCTTTCAGGTCATCGATAAGTGCCATGAACAGATCCTTGCGAGACCCCACTAGAAACACACCCACTCGATGATAATTCCCCATTTACAATTGTATTTTGAGAGAGCTTTTAATTCATTGAATGTGTGCCAAATTAGTTTTATAAATCAACATGTTGTGGGGTACCAAGTCAAAATGCCTTGCAGAAGTCTACGTATATTGCACCAAGACTATTACCTTCATCAACCAAATGTGTAGTCTCGTTTAAAAAAAATAAATAGATCCTGTTGAACTAGCTTCCTATTTTCCATAAACCCATGTTGATTGGTATTAATTATATTACCCTCCTTTAATTCTGCCCTATCTAAGCCACTCCCTTATCTTGCTCAGGATCTATGTCAGACAGACAAGCCTCGAATTACCCAGATCATCTCATTTACTCTTTTTAAGTGTCGGCAAAAATACCGGCAAAAGTTTTCGGGTAGACCTGGCTTTAGTAAGCAGTCATCTGCAGATTTGAATAACCAGCACCACTTCCTGCAGCATCTAGCTACGCTTCTTAGGCCTGGTCTACACTAGGGGGAGGGGATCGATCTAAGGCTACGTCTACACTACCCACCGGATCGGCGGGTAGTGATCGAATTATCGGGGATCGATTTATCGCGTGTAGTGTAGACGCGATAAATCGATCCCGATCGCTCTCCCTTCGGCTGCTGAACTCCAGCAGTGCGAAAGGCGGAAGCAAAGTCGACGGGGGAGCCGCGGCCGTCGATCCAGCGCCGCGAGGACGCGAAGTAAGTAATTTTAATTCGATCTAAGATACGTCGACTTCAGCGACGCTATTCTCGTAGCTGAAGTTGCGTATCTTAGATCGATCCCCCCCCCCCTAGTGTGGACCAGGCTTAAGATACACAACTGCAGCTACGAGAATAGTGTAGCTGAAGTCGACGTATCTTAGATCGACTTAGAATCACTTACTTCGCGTCCTCGCGGCGCGGGATCGACGGCCGCCGCTCCCCCGTCGACTCCGCTTCCGCCTCTCGCCGTGGTGAAGTTCCGGAGTCGATGGCAGAGTGATCGGGGATCGATTTATCGCGTCTACACTAGACGCGATAAATCGATCCCCGATAGATCGATCACTACCCGCCGATCCGGTGGGTAGTGTAGACGTACCCTTAAGCTGATTCTGCCCTTGGATGGATAATCTAACATTTCTTAGTTTAGATGAGATTTTATACGAGCGCAGCACTGAAACAGCGACGATACCCTTATTCTTCCGAGAAGTACCATGGCATCTTATTGTCACAATGATTAGACCCTCAGCGATAGTTCTCATCTGAGGGAGAGTTAATAAGAAATAAAGAAACTGAAGCAAAGAGAGTAGCAAAATGGTTTTCCAAACCGTTAATGAATCACCAAACCGACCTTTGTCCAAAATAAACAGAGTGGACATTTCTCCAAAAGGACGGACAGTGATTTTCTGCATCTGGAACAAATATTTCCCTGGTTATGGGAGCTGCTCTGTTTCTTCCCTTTGTTTGGTGTCACAAGCAGATGCTAGAAACAGGTAGGTCAGTAATGAAGCAATCTATTCTAAACAAAGCACAATTGCGGTTCAACACTTTCCATCAGAATAAAACCTGATGAATTATGTTCCCAGTAAATTAAAGGTATTCGACTGAGACTTTACAGAACACAAAGGCTCCACTTACCCTGCACATTTTAGCCATGTTGTAACATTCCCCTGATCAAATTGTTATTTGGCACTAAGGGTGAAATCTCGGCTCCACTGAAATCAATGGGAGTTTTGCCATTAACTTAGGGTGAAATCTTGGCCCACTTCAATCTTCAGCACCTGAATGCTAACAAACAGGAGCATTAACCCAAAATTCTTAGGGTTTGGCCTGTTTCCCCTCCATCTACTCATGTTTTTAAGACTAAACTGGATCTTCAAGTGTATGCTTCCTATTTTGTATTAACTATGAACAAAATACGATTGGCTACAGACTTGGAAACACGTCTAAGATGTTCTGAATGGATGTACACAGTAATTCTAACATTCACACTGGTGTAAATCCAGAGTAACTCCTTTGGCTGGTGAAGTTACTAAAGATTTACTCTGTTGTAAGCAAGAATGGCATCTGCCCTGTAAATAGAACTTTTCATCTGAAGACCTCAGAGCACTTTCAATAATACCCAACAGCACCCTTTTGAAGTAGGCAGGTACCGTTATCCCTGCTTTCCAGATGGAGAAATTGAGACACTGACTGGTTGAGCTGGGCACCGAACCCAGAACTCACAGTTCCCGGGCCTTTGCTACAGTTACTAGATCACACCCGCTCCGAGTAGGGGTTAAACTGTAATTCTCAACAAAAAGAACCAAAACCAATGGTTGTTTTCCTTCTAGAACAACGCAAACCCAAGAAAGCCCGGAGAGGTAAAATGCCAGCTACACTGCAGTCTAATTAGATCTTTATCCTGCACTCATAACCACTGCATCTGAGCACAGATACAATCCGTGATGCTGGGGGACTGGGTTACCACATGGCTAGTCCAGACACCGTCAAAAACACATTGGGCTTTGCAGCCGAGGCAGGACTGACCCATGTTTCACCCACGTCTTTGAACCGTGACACATGGGGCACCACTAACACGTGGTTAAACCTTACAGCATGCAGGGGACCACAGCGTGTTTTAACGGGATCCCGGGCACCATTCATTGGACAACATACACTGGCCCAAAAGATGAATTAACCTCTTCGCCCTCCACAGTTCTGCCCTTCCCCTCTGTTCCCCAGGCTCAGCCCCTAACCTGCTAGGGGCAAGGGCTGTGAAGAGCGGATCTGCATTTCAATAGCATGAATAGGCGCCCAGCTATTGCATAGCAAGGCTTATTGTCTGCCAGGCTTACAGATGTGCTGGAGCCCCCCCGCTGCCATCTCTCCATCCCGCCCCCCAGGGACAATAATAAATCCTCAGCCATCCCGCCGGATCGATACAAAAGCTCCAGCCCTCTCTCCCCAGCTCTGCGGGGTTTACAAAAGGAGAAATGCGGCTGCTTTTGTCTCCAGCCGGGCCCTGGCCCTGGCCCTGGGAGCACATGGAGGACGGTGAAATGGCAAGTGACAGGCGGCTCTCTAGGAAGCGGAAAGCGTCGCCTGATTTGCCTTTGCTGAATCCATAGAATCATAGAACTTGAGATCAGAAGGGACCATTATGATCATTTAGTCTGACCTCCCGCATGATGCAGGCCATCCCCCTTCCTCCCCCGTTGTAGGACCGGTAAAAAAAACATCCGACATAAGTTTAAACCAATACAGATTAGGAAAAGAAAAAGCCGGCACAAAAAAGCCGGATCTCCACACAGGCTCCCTCAATCTCTGGAGCATCTAATCTTCACCAGACTGAGACTGCAACAGCCCATGTTACTGTCAGGTCCAAGTGGTTCCCAAGCCACGTTATATCCCCCGGACAGAGCTCAGAAATCAGACCCCCCCCGCCCGGCTTAGCCCATCTCCTCTGCCCGGTGCCTACCCAGGCCGCACCGCTGGACGCCTGCCCTGGCTGTGGCGGAGCTGGGGTTTTCCTCCTGACCAGCAGGCAGCTCCCAGGCCTGCCAGCCAAACCCCAGCAGGGGAGAGAGAGTCACATTTCACAACACAGGCAGCACAAGTCACACACTGACCCCCCCCACACACACACACACACTCTCCATTCATCCCTGACCGCTCCTCTTTTAGCACGCAGAAATATTAACACCCCCCCATCCTATATGTATAGTTTGTGTGTGTGTGTGTGTGTGTGTGTATAGTTTGTGTGTGTGTGTGTATATGTGTGTAGTTTGTGTGTGTACACACAGACAGGGAGAAACTCCACCACTTCCCAGGGACGTCCGACTCCTGGCACCGGGGGTGGGGGAATCACCCCCCCCCTGACCCCCGCCAGCTCTCCTAGGCGGGGAGAACCCCCCCGCCAGCTGGGCTCTGGGGGGGCTCTGGGGGGGTTCGGGGGGGGCGGGGCAGCGCCTTACCTTCCTTGACGCCAGGTAGCTTGGACTGATCAATGCTGATTTCAGCCATGTTGGGATCTTGAGCTTCCTCCTCCTCCAGCTGCGGCGGGCAGGGGGGGGGGGGGGGGGGGGCCCCCCCCCCCCCCCCCCCGGGGGGGGGGGGGGGGGGGCGCCCCCCCCCCCTGCCCGCGGGGGGGGGGGGGGGCGCCCGCCGGGCGGCGGGGGGGGGGGGGGGGGGGGGGGGGGGCTGGGGGGGGGGGGGGGGGGGGGGGGGGGGGGGGGGGGGGGGGGGGGAGCAATCACAGCCACTGATCTGTCCCCCCCACCACCACCACCCCCGGAAAGTGCCCAGCCGCCGCCGCCGCCGCCTGCGCTCCCCCGCTGGTAACACCCGCTCCCGGGATGGAGACAATGTAACCGGAGCCAGGAAACGGACACGGAGCGTTCTGTACGGAGCGAGAGACGGGACAGAAAGCGGCGGGGGCGGGGCCGGCGGGGGGAGCGGCAGGTTCCTAACCGCAACTGCAGGGAGCTCACCCCCCTGGCAGCAAAGCGCCCGGTGCCTTGTCCCGGCCGAGTTCAACCCCCGAGGAGGGCAGCACGTGGGTCCCGCCCCGCCCCGCTTCCCGGTGGGGCACAAGCGAAATCAACCCGGGACCAGGGTCTGCGAATAGGGGGACCAGATGTCCCGGTTGTATAGGGACAGTCCGGATTGTGGGTCTTTTGCTTATATANCCCCCCCCCCCCCCCCACACACACACACACACACCCTGTCCCGATTTTTCACATTTGCTGTCTGGTCACCCTCTCTGTGAATGACCCTGGATTTTTGATCCTATAAATGAGCATTTGGGTACAGAAGTGGCTGGTAATGACAGCACCATTATTTCTGGTTTGCAATCATCAGAATGGGCTGCTTTTCTGGGTTTGCAGCTTTAGATTAGTGGGTTTTTTTGTTGTTGTTGTTGTTGTTTTTTGAACGAGGCTAGGAGGAAAGACAGATGGGGCAAGCAACCAGAAAGATAAATCAGAAACATAAGGAACACACGAAGCAACAAAGATCTGATCCAAACGCTCCCAAAATTTGAGTGTTTTGGTTCCCATCCTGTCTCAATATAATGTAGTTAATTCAGAACCACAGCACAACTACAAAGTTGAAGGTTTTGCCATTTGTGCAGCAGCTTTCATGCAAAGAGTCTGAAGTTTATATTTAAACTTGGAAGGATTAGATTTTTATCAGTAAACGTCGGTAAACATCAGTTTCACCGTACACACACACACAAACGGATGACAAAAAAATTCCATTGATAAGAATCAAAATGTACAGATAAGCAAAGGAAGCGAAATGCTGCTTGAGAACTTATTAGAATCAAAATCCAGTGACTTAGACTTTTGAAATAATGCTTGTTACAAATGGACTAGTGAATGAATGGTGAAAACGGGTGTGATTTGTTGGGTTAAGGATAGTTACCTTGTGTATTTTGACATCGTGATGTTGCCAATTTGTTTTGAGCAGTTTATAAAGCTTTAACTTTTTGAATCTCAGCATCTACTGACATTAAATAACTGTCTGATGCCCTTGCATAATTTTCCACAACTGAAAATTTAAATGGAAAAGATCAGAAAAACTGCTTACAAATAAACATTGATAGTATCCATCAAAATAATCGATACAATCAAGTTCTACCAAGGCTATTTATATTTAATGACACCTGCAAACATGGTGCTTAGGTTGTTGCTATTGTTATGAGCTGGTTATGGGGTGAGTTAAAACCCCATTGAGACTGAAAGGTGTGAACTCACCCTTCAGTTAACATAACTGTGAGCATAAGCTCCCACCTAAGACAAAGGGTATGTGAACCCAGAGGCCACTCAAGACAATCTGCCCTGCTAGGCAACACTTCAGTGGGTTGTCACACCAGTCAGGTTTGGCTCAACTGCGAGACAGGGAACCAGGCGGAAGTTGAGTGAGTGGAGATGTCACCTGGAGCACGGGTGTTGTCACAATGCCACTCAAATCTGTGGCCCTAACCAGCTGCCCTGAAATCTGCAGCCCTAGGCAGCTTCCTTGTTTGCCTATAGCTAGAGCAGCCTCTGTGTGGGCCCATCCAGGAGCTTTTGCCTACGCATTGGTATTAGGGTGACCAGACATCAAATGTGAAGAATTGGGACGGGGGTGGGGGGTAATAGGCACCTATATAAGAAAAAGACCCCAAAATCGGGACTGTCCCTATAAAATCGGGACATCTGGTCACCGTAATTGGTATGGGTAGGTGTGTGTGGGAGGAGAGATCCCACAAGAACTAAGGGCTCGTCGACACTTCAAAGGCGGCAGTGGTGCAGCTGCACTACCTACGCTGATGGGAGAGCTTCTTTCCGCGTTGGTAATCCACCACCCCAAGAGGCGGTCGCAATGTGGGCAGGAGAAGCCTTAATCATAGTGCTGTCTACACTGGGAGTTAGGTCAGTATAACTGTATCGCTCAGGGGGCCTGGATTTTCCACACGCCTGAATGACGGAGTTATACCGACATAAGTTGCTAGCGCAGACCAAGCCTAAGATCAGACCAGACCAGAACAGAGGGACAGGGAGAGGCAAGACAACCAAGCAGGAGCCTGTAATCACAGTGTGACCCTCGAAGAAGTTAGAGAGAGCGCTCTGGGGTGCGATGGTAGCTAAAGAAGTTTGAGGGTTGTAAGCTAAGAAACTGCTCTTATCGTTCTTCTGTGTTCAGAGAATCATAGAATATTAGGGTTGGAAGGGACCTCAGGAGGTATCTAGTCCAACCCCCTGCTCAAAGCAGGACCAATCCCCAACTAAATCATCCCAGCCAGGGCTTTGTCAAGCCTGACCTTAAAAACCTCTAAGGAAGGAGATTCCACCACCTCCCTAGGTAACCCATTCCAGTGCTTCACCACCCTCCTAGTGAAAAAGTTTTTCCTAAGATCCAATCTAAACCTCCCACACTGCAACTTGAGACCATTGCTCCTTGTTCTGTCATCTGGTACCACTGTGAACAGTCTAGATCCATCCTCTTTGGAACCCCCTTTCAGGTAGTTGAAAGCAGCTATCAAATCCCCCCTCATTCTTCTCTTCTGCAGACTAAACAATCCCAGTTCCCTCAGCCTCTCCTCATAACTCATGTGCTCCAGCCCCCTAATCATTTTTGTTGCCCTCCGCTGGACTCTTTCCAATTTTTCCACATCCTTCTTGTAGTGTGGGGCCCAAAACTGGACACAGTACTCCAGGTGAGGCCTCACCAATGTCAAATAGAGGGGAATGATCACGTCCCTCGATCTGCTGGCAATGCCCCTACTTATACAGCCCAAAATGCCGTTAGCCTTCTTGGCAACAAGGGCACACTGTCGACTCATATCCAGCTTCTCGTCCACCGTAACCCCTAGGTCCTTTTCTGCAGAACTGCTGCCTAGCCACTCAGTCCCTAGTCTGTAACAGTGCATGGAATTCTTCCGTCCTAAGTGCAGGACTCTGCACTTGTCCTTGTTGAACCTCATCAGGTTTCTTTTGGCCCAATCCTCTAATTTGTCTAGGTCCCTCTGTATCCTATCCCTACCCTCCAGCGTATCTACCACTCCTATCCACCAGAATTCAGTACATACCTTGTCAATAGCAAGATTGCATCAAAGAGCATGCCAGACTCCATCAGCTCCTGCAGCCATCTGGAACACCCGCAGGCCCTGAACTTTGACCAGCGGCTCAGGTCAAAAAGGGACAGCCCTGTTTTAAGTCCACAATTCTGACGCTTGTTCCATGGAGACGCCCTCCTGCTGTGGTCTTCACTGATTTCCTAGGGCCACATGAGGCCAGGGGGCCAGCCAGTTGCTGGATTAGAGCCCAAAATACCAACATAAAACATAAACATAAAAGAATCAAAAGCTAATTTACCTGCTGTCAACAGCTGCCATACTGGTGCCACTGGGCCCTGAAGTGACTTAGGCCTGTTACAAGAGTGCTCTGTGCCTGTATATATGTAAATAAGCAATAGATAAAGTGCCAGTAGCTGGAGCTCAAAGATATGTAGCATAGTTCTGGGGTGGGCAGACCCCATATAATGTATGCACTAGGCCCAGCTCCCTTGGTGCAGCTCTTGACCTCCACTCTCACCAGCCTTGCTGTAGCAGGGGGATCATCTCTGCAGAGACCCCCAGAGACCTGATGTGGTGACACAAGGCACTGCCAAGGACAGTGGGAAATAATACACTCTCAGGCTGCATCCGGCAGGCGAAACAAAGCATTTCCTTTGCAACTGCTCCATCCGTGTCCTGCCTCTTTCTGACCTGTGGGCAGCCATGTGCGCTGGATGCTGAAATATATATTTAGATAAGACCCTTTGAGAAAGGAAAAGGGAACGAATCATCTGGAATGCGCAGGAAATCTGAGAGATAATGAAGAGAACATGACCCCAGAGGGCCTGCAGGTGGGGATGAATTAAATAAACCAAGGAAACAGGTTGATGTTCGGAGTTTGCTACAGACTGCCAGCAGCATTGTAATAACAACGTATGGCTCTGTAGTGCTTTTCATCCTGCAGGATCCCAAAGCACCTTACAAGCGAAATATTGGAACCCCTGGTCCCCTGTTCGATCTTAGGGTTTGTCTTCATGGACAGCGCTACTGTCGTGCTTTAGCAAAGACGCTCCTGGGCTGACAGGAGAGCTTCTCCCGCCGGCGTAGTTAATCCACCTCCCCGAGAGGCAGTAGCTGTGTCGATGGCAGTAGCCCTCCCGCCAACATAGCACTGTCTACACGGGGGGTTAGGTCGGTATAACTGCATCGCTCAGGAGTGTGGGAAATCCAGACCCGAGCGACGTAGTTCTACCCATATGTCTGTAGTGTAGACCTGGCCTTCGTTGCGTCTGGGTGAAGTGCTGCAGTTCCTCCCCAGAGAGACGGAAACAAACGGTTACAATACAAAATGAAATCATAAAATGCAAACTAGGGCCCACACTTATCAGTAGAGACCTTTCCTATCTCATAAAGCAGATCTTCCCCCCCCCAACACACACACACACCCTCCGAGTTCAATCTGTTACGGAGCTGGCTGGCTTCCCAGGAATCAGGACCAGTCTTTCACGAAACATCCCCGCAGAACAAGATGTCTCCTCAGTGAATGGGTGGAGAGAGTCTTTCTCCGCCCTGTGACATACTGAACCCATCTTTCGTCTTTATCCACTCACAGGGAGATCCCCGTCTCCTGTAATGCTCCTTTTTACCTCCAAGTGGTTTTGATTGTTTGCAACTGTTTTTGACAGTTTTCCATTGTCTGTCCTGGGATGGGGCAAGACAACTGAACCTTGCATTACATCACCGGCTGACAGGGAGGGGTAACTACTCCTTCCCACTTGGATGGTTCATCACGAGACATATGCTTCCCTGGTGACTTACTCCAAGGCCATAAGGCATAATTTGTGACTGTATTGAAAACGTTACCCGCACACATATCTCACAATGATTATGAGTATTGGTAAGTTACAAGCTTCCAGTATAGGCCTCACATGCTACCCTTCACAGATAAATACCATGAAAGTGGTATTTTAGGTGTATTGAGTTTGCCCGGTCTCAAACAGAACTTGCTTGTAAAGAACAATAAACCCAGTTTGCCCATCAGCACCAATGGGCCTCTGTGTCACAGACGGATGTTAGCCGCATCAAACCCTGCTCTGCATATAGGACGACTAATTTGGCTTTTCTATGGTGCTCACTGCTATAGGAGCTGAATGCTTCACAAACATTAATTCATTATCTCACAACACCCTGAGATAAATGGGTGTTGTTATCCCCACTTTACAGGGGCAGAACTGAGGCTCAAAGAGATAAAGGTCAAGCATGTCCACTAATCTCACTAATAAGAGATGCCTAGGAGCTGATTTTTCAGAGTCCTTACCTTGATCTAGCACTTCCTATGTTCAGAGCACAGCTCCCAGCTCCCATTGACTTCAGTTGCAGCTGTGAGTGCTCAGCACTTCTGCAAATCCGAACCCAGGATCTAAAGTCAGGCACCCAGAAAATGAGGAACACATCTTCCTACCCCTGACTCCTGGCCCTGGCCCCTCTAGTTTCTTCCTGTCCCAGACCTCTCCCTTCCCCTAATCACAGCTCCTCCTCCCAGTCCTCCTCCACCCAGGACCAGGCTGCTTGCTCCGCCAGTCCCAGTCTCTCCCTCCAGGATCCCCACGAGAGTGCCAGTATTCTCCCCACCCTGAATCCCAGTCTCCCTCCTCAGGTTCCTCACCCCAGTCTCCCATCCAGGATGATTGCTCAGCCAGTCCCACTCTCCCCCTGACCCCAGCTCTCAGTCCCAGTCTCCTCTCCCAGGCTCTTAGAGTCAATCTACTCCTTCCACCACTCCCCGGCCCCCAACAGGTCTCGCTCTTGTTCCCATTGCAGTCCAGTCAGGGTTCCCCCTCAAAGGGAGCCTGGAGGGCACAGGAGAGAGTCTCCCTGCTCTCCGCTCTGGTGCCTGGCACCAGAATGACCCACAGCACGTGGAAGGAACAATTGCAGCTTCTGCTCAGCTCCTGCAGCCCATGTTCAGTGCACGAAATCTGTGGAGAATTCAGTTGCCCCCTTCTGGTAAGTCTCGACTGAGCATGGGCGCACTGAGATTTTGTGGAGGCTTTTTCTGACAGCTTGCTCAAATGTGGTGTTCTTTTCATGGGAACAGGAAAAGGCCCATCCCTGACACCAACGCCACCTATCCCGGTTTGTAAAGTGCTGTGAATTCAGCTTGAGAAGTGCTATTTCAGTAGACAGGTTATTTCCCCAGCTCCAGCTAGGAGACTGGTTGATCCCATGATGGAAGCGGTGGCCCTTTGTCACATTCCGCATTGGATCCAGATCCACATGGCCAAAGTTCAGTGTGCTCAGATCTGGGTTTTGGTTTGAGCCTCTCTCTGTTCATTGCTATCATCATGAATAATCAAAGTGGAACTCAGTCATACAGCGTGAGACTTTTCACTCAGGTTTGCATTTCATAGAATCATAGAATATCAGGGTTGGAAGGGACCTCAGGAGGTATCTAGTCCAACCCCCTGCTCAAAGCAGGACCTAATCCCAACTAAATCATCCCAGCCAGGGCTTTGTCAAGCTTGACCTTAAAAACCTCTAAGGAAGGAGATTCCACCACCTCCCTAGGTAACCCATTCCAGTGCTTCACCACCCTCCTAGTGAAAAAGTTTTTCCTAAGATCCAATCTAAACCTCCCCCACTGCAACTTGAGACCATTGCTCCTTGTTCTGTCATCTGGTACCACTGTGAACAGTCTAGATCAGGGGTCAGCAACCTTTCAGAAGTGGTGTGCCGAGTCTTCATTTATTCACTCTAATTTAAGGTTAGTGGGTGGGTCAACTCTTGTGGCCTGCATCATGCGGGAGGTCAGACTAGATGATCATAATGGTCCCTTCTGATCTTAAGTTCTATGATTCTATGATTCTAAGGGCCAGCGGGCCAAAGGGAGAGGTGCTTAGGGTGACCAGATAGCAAGGGTGAAAAATCAGGACGGGGGTGGGGGATAATAGGAGCCCATATATAAAAAAGCCCCAAATATTGGCACTGTCCCTATAAAATTGGGACCTCTGGTCACCCTAGAGGTGCTTGGCTGCCCGACAGATGTGGCATAAAAGCCCCAACAGAAGAGAAGGGAAGAGCGTTGTCAGAAGACACGAAGCACCAAGGGAGGGAGGTGAAGTGCAACCCAAACCTAACCAGCTTCCCCTTGCTGCAGAGGACACAGTGAGAAAGCAGTGTGCAGCGTTTACACAGGGGAGCGGTCCAGATTTGCCTCCAGAATCGGTTTATTCAGTGTCCATTCGGAGCAGATGCTGATGCTATAACATTCAGCCAATCAGCTAAAAACTCTCCAGAATCCCGAGGGTCAGAGCGATGGGTGGGGAGAGGAACAGGAGGGGCAGAGGGAGAGAGAGTGGGGGGCATGCATTTTTAGAGTAAAAGGATTTAAAACTAAAGGGTGCTTTTAGGAGGACACTATGTTCCAAAACCAGCAACATCCTGAGGGCTGGAAAGCCCATGAGGATCCTAAAACGCCTTTATTTCCCTTGGCCTCCCCTTTAGCTTGCCCTGTGGAAAACTCTTTGGAAGATCAAGGGCTGGGTACAGCACCGTGTGACATACGGGCTTCCTATGCATGACAGAGCAAGTGACGCTGCCCTCTGGTGGCCGGCCTACAGAAAGGATGATGAGACCTACAACTACCATCGCTCGGGGGAGATCGCCCATTGCTCACGCGGCCGGTGCCTATGTTTGTGGCGGGGATGTTCTAGCGATGCTGTCTCTGGTGCCAGCAGCATGTACGTTTGTTACATCTGGTGTCACTCCGTGGCATCCTGCTGGTATAATCGCCTGTATTCAGAGGTCAGAAACTGCAGCTGCTCCGTGGAGTGGGGTTGGGCCCAAGGCGGATAGGAGTCTTGTCACAACGGAGATTGATCTAAGTGGGTACCAGCCTGACAGTAGGAAATAGCTTCACTGACTTTAGCAGAGTCACTCCAGATTTACACCGGTGTAAATGAGAGCACAAGAGGGCCCCTTTTCAGGGCCCAGTGCACAGTGATGGGGTTCATGGAAGTGCTACCTAGACCCCACGCTTGTCATTCTGAGTCATGACTGGGGAACGCTGTGTTCAGTGCCCTGTGAAATGGGCTGGGGTGGGGGTGTCACCGCCCATGTCATAGTGGGAGGGAGCGGTACACTCGTCTCCCCATTGTCAGTCTCAATAGAGACGCCCGTGCCCCTTCTGCCCCCTAGAGGAGATGCCTCCAGGTCAGGGCATTGATGGGGTAGCTGGCACAGCTGCTCTGCCGTTAACCAGGGCGGCCTTCTTGAAATTCCAGTGCGTTTGTATCATTGTATTCATATCTCAGCACCTGCCTGGTCTCCTGCAGCTGAGGATCTCAAAGCACTTAATCAACGGTAATTACCCTCCGGGGCGTAGGTGTGCATCACTATACCTGTTATAGGCAGAGGCAGAGGTTAAGTAGCTTGCCCAAGGACGCACAGCCAGTCAGGAAGAAAGGCAGGATGAGAACCCAGCTCCTTTCATTCCCACTCCTTTGTGCTAACCACTAGGCATTGCTCCTCTCCAGTATGACCCACCCCTGTGGGGAGCCGGCAGGTCCTTCCCTCAGTGCCCCAACTTGGTGTTAGTTACCTCGGTGCAATGAGGGGAGAACAAGACCCACAGCGTGGGGCAGCCTGGCCCCCTCCCCTCCACTTCTCTTAGCAGCGCTTGCCAGGAGACAGCTAACCGGGAGTGTCTAATTTTATAGCCATTATGGGCTGAGCAACAAGCACGTAGTGAAGGAACAAATTGCATCAGTCAGACTAAAAGCTTCATAAATATAACAGGCCCCTGGGGAACAGAAAGTCTCATTTTCTAATAACTACAGCTCCTGCCCCACTGAGGGCCGCTCCCAGGAGAGAGCGTGTGTATGCGGAGGGGTGTTCTGCACGCCCATGGGCACGGTCCTTTCATTCCCTCACACAGAGAATCGCCCCCTTCCACGGGGCGGGGGACACCGCGCCCGCAGGGGGCGAATGTGTGTGAAACGGGGAGACGCTCGTGTCCAGCTGGGAACGGGGAGGGGATTTTCCATCATTTCCCCTTTGACTATGACAGGATAGCTATGGGTGAGGACGTGGGATCTGTGGGATGGGGAGGCAGCCTGGGCAGGGGGAGGGCGAAGTACTGGCATGGTGGGAGGAGCCAGGCAGAGAAACGCCAAGGAGGGAACCCGACTAGAGGAAAGAGAGCTGGGGAAGGAGGACTGGGGGAGACGCCTGAATGGGGCGAGTCAGGTGGGAAGAGGAGTCCAGGGGGGAAGGGGAAGTTGCACTGGAGTGGGCGGGGGGGACCTGACTGGGTGAGCGGGGAGGAGGAGGAGTACTGGGGGCCAGTGGGGACAGTCTGGCCCTATGGGAGGAACAGTGGCCCTGCTCCGAGGAAACGTTCCCCATGCCCCCACCCCTTGCCTCTATAAACAGAGGAACTGTGGGCACGAGGCCAATGTCTCTCTGAAGCTACTGCTCAGCACGCAATGGGAACAACGCCAGGGGAGGCGTCCTTCTCCCCAGCCAGTGACGGCAGCCGACCACTGTCATTAGCTACGGCCTGGGGGATGCAGTGATGGCATGTCCCTGACGGGAAGACTCTTTTGGGAGGCGCATACTCAGCAGGGTGTTTTCATGTGGCGGCTCAGTGGAGAACACAGGAGCCAGGGCAAACCCAGAGCACGCTGCTCCGGCTCACGTGGGAAGCTTTTCAGAGCCTCCCGAGTGCCAGTGAAAAGACCAGATTTCTCTTTCCAAACCCACCATGTGCTGTGTGAAGCGGCCCCTCCACGTTCTCTCCCTCTCATCAAGCCAAGGCTGGTGGCACGTCTTAACAGTTATCTGAGGAATGCGTTGAATTCTCTTTGACGGATGTTTGTCCCAGAGGTGTGAATGCTGCTTAGGGATGAATCTGAGGTTAGGCTACTTGGAGACTCAATCTTTCATCCGGTAGCTACTGGGTGAAATTCTGGCTCCATTGAAGATAATGGCAAAGCTCCATTGATGGCACTTCTCATGATTGAATGGTTTTTTCACACAAGAACCAAGAGGGTCTTCGCAAGGGGCAGAGAGAGACGAGCCGAATGCATAAAGACATGGAGGTGGGATTACATTGAGGAGCTTGACCTCATCTGTCCATACACAGAGCTGCTGCATGTTGAACTAAGTGATCGGGCAACAAAATGGCAAATGACATTTAATGTGGATAAATGTAAAGTAATGCACATTGGAAAAAATAACCCCAACTATACATACAATATGATGGGGGCTAATTTAGCTACAACGAATCAGGAAAAAGATCTTGGAGTCATCGTGGATAGTTCTCTGAAGATGTCCACGCAGTGTGCAGAGGCGGTCAAAAAAGCAAACAGGATGTTAGGAATCATTAAAAAGGGGATAGAGAATAAGACTGAGAATATATTATTGCCCTTATATAAATCGATGGTACGCCCACATCTCGAATACTGTGTACAGATGTGGTCTCCTCATCTCAAAAAAGATATACTGGCACTAGAAAAGGTTCAGAAAAGGGCAACTAAAATGATTAGGGGTTTGGAACGGGTCCCATATGAGGAGAGATTAAAGAGGCTAGGACTCTTCAGCTTGGAAAAGAGGAGACTAAGGGGGGATATGATAGAGGTATATAAAATCATGAGTGATGTGGAGAAAGTGGATAAGGAAAAGTTATTTACTTATTCCCATAATACAAGAACTAGGGGTCACCAAATGAAATTAATAGGCAGCAGGTTTAAAACAAATAAAAGGAAGTTCTTCTTCACGCAGCGCACAGTCAACTTGTGGAACTCCTTACCTGAGGAGGTTGTGAAGGCTAGGACTATAACAGCGTTTAAAAGAGAACTGGATAAATTCATGGAGGTTAAGTCCATTAATGGCTATTAGCCAGGATGGGTAAGGAATGGTGTCCCTAGCCTCTGTTTGTCAGAGGGTGGAGATGGATGGCAGGAAAGAGATCACTTGATCATTGCCTGTTAGGTTCACTCCTTCTGGGGCACCTGGCATTGGCCACTGTCGGTAGACAGGATACTGGGCTGGATGGACCTTTGGTCTGACCCGATACGGCCGTTCTTATGTTCTTATGAAGCAGCTCCTCTGAGTTTAGTGGAATCCAGCCAGCATGCCCCTGGTCTGGATATTCCCAACAATATGGACTGGTAAAAAGCGACAAAGAGTCCTGTGGCACCTTATAGACTAACAGACGTATTGGAGCATAAGCTTTCGTGGGTGAATGCCCACTTCGTCAGACGCATGTATTCACCCATGAAAGCTTATGCTCCAATACGTCTGTTTGTCTGTAAGGTGCCACAGGACTCTTTGTTGCTTTTTACAGATCCAGACTAACACGGCTACCCCTCTGAATATGGACTGGTGGGTTTTGTCCATTGTTGTTCATTTCCCTTTTGACACCAGGTACATTATGCTATGCTAGCACAGCTTCACCAGCTTGTGCCCATGAGAAGCAGCCATGACAGATTAGGACCATGAAGATTAAAGTTGGAGAAACTCTTATGTTAGACGCCAGCTGCCTGCAAGTACAGGAGACAGTCCTTCAACAGATGACGTGCAAGACATTATTGATGGCTGGAGCTGATTTTAAAAACAAGAAAAATATTGCAAATATTTCATCCAAATTTGTCTCCGTTTAATTGAAATGTCAGTGACATTTTTTTGGTCAACATTTTGCAGCTTGACAAAGCTTCTCCCAGATGGATTAATGGGCCGAATGCAGAGTCTCTTTCATTCAGGGAAACCTCTCATTAAGGCCAGTCACTGCCATCCAATAATCCCACAGCAGCAATGAACCCAATAGGACCTTTGGCAACAGGCAGGAATGTACAGATCCCCCCCACTCCTCTAGATACCGCCTCATTCCGTACCAGCCAGTCTCACATCTGTCTCATCAGGCAGAATGGCTGCCCATTCGCCTTCATTCAGGTCCTTCATTTGGCCAGACACCAGGAAAAGTGACACTGGAGGATCTGAGCCCGGCAGAAAGGAGACGGAGAGATGAGCATCCTTTGCACTGTGATCACACGGCAGCACCAGACCTCACGTGCCCATCATGTTGGAGAGGTGACACAATAGATGCGAGGACACTTTGGGCTGCTGAACGGTCGCATCAGCCCAGTGCTACCCCCCTGGGATTTCTCTGCAATGAAAGAGCAAACCCCAGCGAGGAGCTTTTCCAGCATCCCTCTACGAGATACTACAAGACGTCAGCAAAGCCTCATTGGTACCAAGAGCTGCTGACAGATGGATTCAGCAGCGACACCTTACTCAGATCTATTGCCAGGAGAGCAGCATCCACCATCGATACCAGTACAAGACTCAGTTCTACACCAGTTCTACACCAGTTCTACACCAGACTCAGTTCTACACCTGAGAGGGAGCCAGAAAACCAGCTGTTGCAAGTGTTTCTGTAGCTGAAAGGGTGGTTTGAGTGTGAACTATAATTGATACGGTTGCTAACATCCACAGTGAGTTCCTGCTTAAGGTGCTACTACTTCAGACTGAGAACCGCTTGTTATGTATTAAATTGATCTTAGTCAAACTGGTGACATATGCTAACTTGCTTGTTATCAGGAGGTACATGCTCCCAGGAGAATGTGGGAGTTCTCATGTCTGAATGGAATAATAGTTTCAGAGGCAGTGAGGGGATAGATATTACAGTTAGCTGATGCACTAACTTCTGATGACGGAGAAAGTCCTGGTTTGTTTGGTCTCTGAAAAATCTGAATTAGAGCTAGTGGGAAAATACCAATATTTTGCAGGAAGTTTTGAAACATTTTGAAAAAATTTCTTGCAGGAATTTTTCAGGTTTGTGCCAGTTGTTTTTCTTTGTTTGTTTGTTATTGAAAACTCCAAATTGAAAACCTACATTTTTTCAGCTTTTGGTAATTTTCATTGAAACAAACTCAGAAAATTTCATCAAAAATGAAATATCTCCATTTTGACCAAATATAATTTTCATTTAAATTTTTTTTTTTGGGTCAAAAAGTAAAGAAAGAAAGAAAGAAAGAAAGAAAGAAAGAAAGAAAGAAAGAAAGAAAGAAAGAAAGAAAGAAAGAAAGAAATTCAATGAGCTGTAATCGGCATTGTCCTTGTTTGAATTCTAGGCCTCCAGGTGTCCAGTTAATAAGATGCTAAACACACTCATAACATTATTGAGTTGCAGGATAACTTTCAGCTTCTCTGGGCTTGGAAATCAGCCTAGTCACTACCTCCTGTCAGCACCCCAAAAGACAGATTGATTTCTGCTCTTGCTTTATAGTACCGCCAAAGCCAGAGTGTCATGTTGCACCTCATTTTGGCTAGAGGATAATGGTTTGCACATGCCCTAGAAGGCTGATTGCATCGGGATAGGACACAGCTGAAAATAAATATGCTGTCTTCCCAGCTATCATCGTGCCCTTCCCGTCACAGAACGTCAGTACAATCCAGCACGATTGCCCATGTCTGCCTGGGCAGTGGTTTAGCAAGCAGGGGTGCAGCAAATCCAGATCAAGAGGGAAATGGGCACTACACGGCCTTCGTGGGCTATTGTCCCAATTCTGCAAGGTTGCATAGAACATTGTCAATACAACTTCCATTGGGAGCGGAGGCCCATTGGCACCTTGCGGAAGAGCATCTTGTGGGTTCAGGCCTATTGTCTCTCATTCTCATGAGCAATCGCTGTCATTTTCTGCACTTAAATAGCACCGTTCACCCAAAGATCTCAAAGGGCTTCACCAGCATTAATTCATTTAGTCCCCGTTGTATAGCTGGGTAAGGCTGGGGCATCAAAAGTGACTTGTTCAAGGTCACACCACAAATCGTTGGCAGAGCTGGGAAACAAACCCCAGAACTCCCAACTCCAAGTCACTATTGCCTTCCAGTTCATGCTAACTGCAGGTAGCACCAGGCGGCGTGAGATGGGCAATTCGGGACAGCCTTGCGGCAGCCAAGAATACCAGGTGAGTCAGTGGCACCGTGCGTAGAGATCAGCTTGTTGCTAGTGCAGGCTGTGAGTGACTCAGTTCTGCAGCTCATCTTTGCAGCGTCACTCGCGGAAAGTAGCAGGGGCTCAGAAGAGAGTTTACCAGGACGGTTGTTATTGCAGCATCTCTCTTGGTATCGTACAGTTGTAATTGAAAATTCCTAACAGATCATTGAGATAGATGGGAAGGCAATAAATACAATGTAAACAAGATGGAGCCAGACCCCTAAAACAGACACTGAAAGGTTTTACAGTGCATCTTACCACATTTTATCTTAATAAAATATGGGCTTTTGCCAATAAAATGGATCATCCAAACACCCTTCCTTCTCCTGAATGGACAAAACTGAAGGGATCTGGCTCCTCTTTGATGAATTTCATATCTGATGTCAAATTTAACCCCCAGCCCATATGCTACCCTGAAATCAAATGCAGCATTTTGCCTGTTGATGATAAAGCCAATGCTCAACAAAGTCATTGGGATGGAGCAATGCACCTGAGTGCCAGCAATCAGTTAAATGAAATGAACAGCCCTGTCTTCCCCTCCACCATTCTGGCACTTTCTACATCTCAGGTTAATTAGCACAAGCGCTGGAGAGTGCAATAATAAATTGCAAAGCTCCCTTTGAGCCAGCTCACGGAATACATTTCTATAATAGAGCCACAGAACCTGTATATGGATGCGCGTGTGTGTGTGTGAGAGAGGGAACATTCATTGGATTGGTCAGATAAGAGACATATTGACCGGGTTCCTTATGACGTCTGTTCCTGGGTTGATCTGTCCATTATCCAAGGAGTGAATCATATTGACAGGTTGAATTATATTTCAGAAGATTTTTTTTCTCCCCCTCCTCCAAAGACCATTTGTAATCATTGCACATTCGCTGGCTTTTAAAAGTGAGCTCCTCTGGAGCCGGGTTGCACTGAAGTCCTCCATCGAGCGTGAAGGAAGAGTTCTTTTGGGTGGCGGGAACATGGACAAAATCTGTTCGGTCCAGCTCTGTCTTGGGCTCCTAACTGTTTTCTCCATAATGCTGTTGATACCGTCTGCACATGGAAAACCTCTTGCACTACAAGGTAAGCTGAAACTCAGCCTAGATGACACAGGTGGGTACTTATCTCTGCTGGTTGGTTGGGGGATTTTCCTTTCTGCTTGACCCAACCCTACAGCACTGATTTTCACATGGGAAGGAAATAAGGTTACCCATTACTACCTCACTATACTAAACATTTGACCAACCAGTGAGCTACTGAGAGGCCTCATTTTATTAGTGTGACCTACAACCATCCCTATGTCCGTTTCTGGTTGTATAATACATCACATTTAACAGTGATCGTGTCACATCAGAAGGAATGTGTCTGATGAGAATGTCTCTTGCTATTCATAAAGAAAATCTCTTAGGAAAAAAAATGCCCTGGTATTATCCAGTGATGGTCCTGGCACAGAGCGTACGAGATCTGACAGCTCCTAGGTGTCAGTACTAGACATTTTATCCAAGGAGGCTTCTTTTTTACATGTTCTTCTTTAAGTAACGTGAGTGCATCTTGGCTTGCACTTATTCTGCAGGGAAATGGTGTCATTAATCTTTGTTACAGAGCCTTTGGGGGGGAAACAGGAGCAGCCAAATATAAGCTAGAAAATAACATTGCTTTTAAATTGATTTTTCCTCCTCTATTGCCTGGTTGGTTTTGTAATAATGCCTTTTATTTTGATTGTGCATTTATATTTTTTTTCTAAAGCAAACTCCAACATGCCTAACAACCAACATTTCAAAACCATCATAACCCAAATCATCTTTAAACTCACCATGATAAACGCATCCCTCTTGTGACGCCGCTAAATTCCAGGGGGTTAATTCTCCGGCTTGTAACTGAGATCAGGATCAGGCCCAGTGACACCAGTCAAGGTACCACGCCAGGGATGAATTTGGCCAGCATTTATGATCATCAGAGTAGGCACAGCGCCTCAGCTCCCCAGCTCCCCCAGATTTATGCAGCTGTGTCTAAATAGACATCCCCTAAGCCTCCACTAGGTTCCATGAGATCAGCGATAATAATAATGTGTTGCCCCCTGCGTGTGTATGTTTTGCTTTATGCCCATCAGGGTTAGATAAGGGTGAAGCCACTTTGGTGAAATGATTGCCCCTCACCTCCATGTGTGGAGGGAACGGAAGCCTGGAGGATCAGGAAGAGAAGAGTGCTGGTCCTCGGGCACCATTCTTGCCTGTCTATGGTCTCTACAGGAGCTTTGGGATCTGAAATGGGTNGGGGGGGGGGGGGGGGGGGGGGGGGGGGGGGAATTGCCTCACAAAAGTTAACGCTGACTGTGTGCCCTACCCCTCGCTTCAGGCTATATAAGAGACCGGCTGGGCCGAGCTGGGAGCTCCTGGTCTTTGCAGCACTACAGAGTCTCGGTGCATATGGCCCTGGACTATGGTGACTGTCTGGTGATCAGATACTGGTGGATCCATGGGGTTTGGGGGGCAATGTTTCCAGGGAGCAGTGACTCCCCACCCTCCCTAAGGGAACAATACAGAGAACGCTCTGTCTGGGGGTTTCACAGAGGGCCCTGTCCCCTTTCTGGCAGCAGGCAGTTGATTTAACGGGTCCTGGGAGGATTCCCTCGTGCACAGGGAATCCCCGAGTGGCCTAGAGTCAGCACAGGGAGCTTTCCCAGGAAAATGAAGGTATGTCTTGGACATCCATACAGGCTGGCCCTGCCTGGCAGCTGGACCAGTCCGTGGCCCCATGGGCGGACAGGCGTGACTTAGAGTAGCTCTGAGGCCAGCCTGCCCCCTGGCTGGCTCTAGCCGGGGTGAACACAAAGGTTTGTTGTCACCCAAACACAGCAGAGGAGTTAACCCAGAGGTGGGGCTTTTACGTCTAGGCTGGTGGGAACTCCAGTAAGTGTTCACCAGGGATCACCCCTGTATTGGTCTCGGGGAGACAGGCTGGATGGACTCCCAGCTCCTCCCCAGCCCCACTATGATTCTGTGGGGGCAGCTGGGGGGGGGGCAGGGAGGGAGTCCCCAGTGGATTGGTGACGGACTAGGCAATGAAACTGTCTGACTCCCCTCTGCGTAACAGGGAGGGACCACGTTGACCAAGACCTGTTATAAGCAGGAGCAGCCACGAAGCAGCTCTGCTGGGGCTGAGAGTGAGGATTTCAACCCCCCCCCCCCCCCGGAAGACCCCCCCCCCCCCCAGTACGTCTCCCTCTCCCCCATCCCTCCCAACCTGCCATTATGCGGCTGGGAGATATTTCCCTCCTCCGGTCTTGTGCCAGGGAACCCATTCATCCCGGCATCACAGCCTGAGAGAGGTGTTTTATGTGCTGCAGAAAACCAAGGGTTTCCGGAGAGAGGAGACACCAATCATCAAGACGTGCTGCTGACCCTGCTGCTTAACAAAAACCTCGGCTGGAGGCAACCAGCGGATAGCAGTAAGTAAGGGGGCAGGCGACGCGCTCATCAATCCCGTCTCCAGCTTCCCATCCCAGATCCCTGGAGGCAGCTTTGTTTATTTGAATACTAAGGGCCTGATCCTTAAGGGCTGAGCCCCCCGAATTCCCACGGATTGCTATGGGGGTGGAGACCGCTCAGCACCTTGTAGGATTGGGACCTACACACAGTGGATCAGACCGTCTGGTACACTGGGGTTACTCGATGCTGCTTTTCCATTGCAAGTCTGACCTAAAGCCATCTTGGCTGGCCCCCGGAGGCTCCCGCAGCACAGGGGAATTCGCAGGTGGCATTGAATTGTCCTAGAAGCTTCTCCAGTCCCCCACATCCCCATAGCAGACACAAGTGGCATGGCTAGTGACAAGGAAGACTGACGTGACAGAAGCGTCCCTGCACCCCAGTAATCCCTGGCTGCTGGAAAGAGTTCTATACGGTGCCAGCAGACGGGTCCAGTTCAGAGCAAGCCCAGGGTCGGGGGGAGGGAAGCCACTTTTCACACACCCACACATGCGGCAACTAGCGGCCCTCAGATGCAGCTCAGGGTCTGGCTGGAATGTTAAAACTTATGCAATGTCTTCAACAGGAGCTCATACAAATAGCTGATCATCATTTATATCCAGGGGCAATTGCTTTACAGAGAGCAAAGAGGTGATCGGTCTCAGCCAGAGTCCACGGTTAGTAAGGGTTCTCTGGATGAGCTAAGAACCAGGGGGAACGCCCGTCAGAACCTGACATTGTTAAAGGTGGAAAAAGTTCAGCCAATGGGATTTTTCTTGCTGTTCCATCCCTTTGCAGTTCTGGTTTGGCGGGGACCGGAGGCACTGTGCTATCACGTGGGAGGTTATCCCACCCGCGAGATCTGACGTGACCAAAAATCAGAGAGTGCAATTCGAAGGGCCCCGGGCCTTCCTGTCGATTTCAGCAGGATCCCAACCCCAGAACGTGGCAGGGTATCGTGAGGCTTCTCATGGCACAAAAGGAGGAAGCATCATTCAAATTCATGAGATGACATTTGCTCACTGAGGGCCCAGTCCAAAGCCCATTGAAGTCAATGGATGGGTTCTCACTGGTAGGTCTTCAGAGCAGGACTGGGCTGTGTTCTCTTCACAGGGACAATTCTGATGAAAACAGGAGAGCACAGGAACAAGCAGTGACAAAATGCCCCAACGGCCTCCAACCTTCCCTCTGCTAAACTCAGTGAGGCAGCCGCAGTTCTGAATGGCTGAATAATCCTGCAAATCTAATCAATCAAGTTCTTCTGCTAACGAAGGAATTCAGCTTACAAATGGGATGCATTCAAGAAAGAACAGGCTTATGGGTTAGAGTACTTATTACTCCTAGAGGCAGGCTTCATTTTATGCCGGACAACTGCCAACAATTAATCTCCAAGGGCAGCAGCGTTTACACCAAGGAAAAGTGTCGTCAGTAAATTAGCCTTTTTTATTCTCCCCCGAGACCGTCTGTTCCAATGTCAGCTGCTGCTCGTTTTCGGGATGCCGCAGTCCTTGGCCAGCCCGCTGACTTGTGGAACTGTAGCCAAAGCAGATGCCAGAAATGCCGCAAGAAGTGGATGTGTGCGCAGTAACAATTGTAAGCACTTAGGTAGCAGTTTTCATCCCTAGATCTCAGAGTGCTTCTGCAAGCTCTGTTTTGCTGATGTGAAAAGCGGGTCACAGACCCTTGAAGGGATTTGCCCAAGGTGTCACAGGAGGCAGAGCCAGGAACAGACGCCAGCTCTCTTGATTCCCAGCCTGTCCACTGGACCCTGCTGTCTTTTAAATCAAGACTGATATAATCTATTGGCTTTATGTATATGGTTGCCCCTTTTGGCCCAAGCAGTTAGCCAATATTCTGCGTCTTGCAGGTTGTCTCCATTGGGGGAGAAATTGATGGTGCGAACCAGGTGTTTCTTTGGTGCAATCCTGTTTATTTACAAAGACTGTACAAAGGCCTGTTTCCCTGAATGTAGTAGTAGTAAGTTTCCGGGCTCACGGTTCCATGCATCTTTCCAGCCAGCACTCTGCCCAAAAGAAGCTCTGTCTCTTAGCTTCCTCTCAAGGCAATGTTACCAGCGGTTCTCTGGATGTCTCCTGGCTTTCAGGCCATTTTTCTGCTTCTCACAGTTCTGCTGACATCGCCAGGTCATCTAGGAGTGGGGGAAAACCCTCAGTGTAGATGCAGCTGTACCAACAGAAGCGTGATTTTGGCAGCCTATCTAATGTCATTTGGGGAGGTGGTGGAAGGCCAGCAGAACTCCTTTCACTGGCATAAGCTGCGTCTCCTGTAGGGGGCTTTGCTGGTGTAGCTGTATGGGCGAAGGGTCTGTAGATGGGCCCCACACAGCTGCCGTGTTTGCACTGAACACCCTGGAAAACACCTCTGCCCACATAGCTCAGCTTCTGCCTGGCCTTGCACGTAGACTCGCCCCTTGGGCAGTGTTTTCTATTGTGTTAGCTATGTTGCGCCATCAAGGCGCTTAATTGCTTCTTACTGTCCCGGGGCACACCGCTCACGGCTTGTCTGGCGCCTCCTCCTGGTCACTCTGGGGATTAGCTCTCAAGGTCGACGACCCTTCCGGGGTCACATGCCATCACACCAGGCACCGCAGCATCCTCTTTATGACTCAGCCCTCCGGCCAGGGCACTCAGCGTTCCCCCTTCTGGGGTACAGTCCTTCGATTCTCTGCCCCTCCCACAGTGACCCAGGCAGGCTTCCCATTCACTGCCCCTTGCCTGGTCTATGCCACACCCGTGGTGGCTGGTAGGGAAACCCGGGCTCACCCACTGCTCTGGATTCCAGTCCAGTCGTCCTGGGCTTTCCTCTCCCAGCCCTCACTGCTTCTTTCCTGGACTGCGTCCAACAACTCCTGGTTCCCCTCCTTGCTCAGACACTCCTCCCTCTTCCCAGGGAGTGACTGAGCCTTTCCCAGCAGCAGCCCCTGTCTATTGCCAGCTTCCTGGCTTGATAGGCCCCGCCTGTTCCTGCCCAGCTGAACCTGCCTGCAATCAACTCCCTGCTCCCTGGCTCTCCCTCCAGGTGCAGCCTATGGAGTTAACAGGCCTACCTGGGCACCTTAACTCCTTCCAGTCCTGTGTGGGGTGGACACCCCCTCACATTTACACTGATCCTGAGTGAAGGGCGGTTAGATGTGGATCAGCCACAGCAAGGTCTGTGATTGCCAATAATCAAAGACACGCCTGCTGGGATCCACCAACACTTCAGCATGACCGTAATGGCGACGGCATCGGTTCTCTCCTGCTCTGGTTACTTAATCATAGAGTCATAATTCCCCTGTTGCTTTAGTCTGACAAAGCCTGAGTTACCGGCCTCCAGGGCATGGGGCTAGGCCCATTTGTTCTGGCTTTTGCCCAACCACGGTGATGGGGAGCTGCTGAGCTGGCATTGGCCAGGACATGCCCTTATTTTAGCTGTTATAT
This sequence comes from Platysternon megacephalum, assembly GCA_003942145.1. Lineage (NCBI taxonomy): Eukaryota > Metazoa > Chordata > Testudines > Platysternidae > Platysternon > Platysternon megacephalum. The sequence goes on along the minus strand of QXTE01000125.1, from coordinate 4,161,768 downwards.
TTGTACCCATCAGGTATGTTGTATAAGTTACAAAACAAACATGACAACCTGCCCCCTTTATTATTTAGCATTAAGGGAAAGTCCTATAGAACTTGTAGGGAATGCCAACTCTTCGGTTGGGTTTTCAACTAACCTATACAGGTCTGCCTCATCTTACGCTGGGGTTACGTTCCGCGGTCAGCGCCTAAAGCGAAAACCGCGTATAGTCAAAATTACATTGAGTGTAATGGCGGGCAGAATCGCCAACTACAGAAACAGTATTTAAATTGTCATTATTCTCTCTTTTTTTTGTTTTTTTCTTGTTTTTGCCGACCGCATAAAGCTGAAATCGCACATGTTAAATGCGCCTAAGATGCGACAGACCTGTATTTTCAGGGCTAAGTAGGAATTCAATGGTAAAGAGGCCTTGCACTTATAAATGGCGAATTAGGAAATTCCTTCTCATGGGGGTTTCAGGAAGCAGTACAGATATTTACACTACCTGTGTTCTTTCTTCCAGACTTGGAGCTGGCAAAGAAATTTGAAGAACTTGAACAGGTGAGAGGCGCATGCATTGATGCAGAGTGAATCGGACAAAAGCCGGTAGTGGGTCAATAATCCCCAGACTGAACTAGTGGGTACGTTGCGATCCCCGGCCTGTTTTTCATCAATTTCAGTGCCCCAGTGTGAGAACGGGCCGTCTCCTCGGGAAGAGGAAGAGGAAAGCACAGCAGGGGTTTAAAATACTCATCAGATGGAAGAAACACATTCCTAGATTGCCAAGCCAGAAGGGACCATTGTGATCCGCTTGCATAGCACAGGCCCTAGGACTTCCCCCAAATAACTCCTAGAGCAGATATTTTAGCAAAACATCCAATCGTGATAGAAAAGTGGCCAGTGATGGAGAATCCACCATCAGCTTTGCATTGGGAGCAAGATAGGAAATAACATTGGTTAGGCTGCAGCAGTGACCTATCTCTGCCATATTTAAAGGGCCAGCATCCGGAAAGGCACGCGGGGGAAAAAAGTTCCCGTAAGAGGGAAACCCTTCCCAGGGAAGAGGTAGAAGGGGCTAGCTCCAGAGGCAGGTGCTGCTGCTTTGTCGTGTTTAATCCCATCACTGGGTCACACCAAGGAGCTATGGGTGGGGGAACTGGTTCAGATTAGAGACAGGACCACAGCACAGAGTCCTGCTCCCAATCTGAATTTCCCCAGGTCCTTTATTATGATGGTTTGTGTCACAGTAGCACTTAGAGGCCTACTCCAGGCAGGGCCGGCTTTAGGCCAATTCAGCCGATTCCCCTGAATCGGGCCCCGCGCCCTTGCGGCCGGCGGTACGCCCGATAAATAGCCCCCGGGGCCCCGCCGCTTCCCCAGGGCTCCCGCGGCTATTTAAAGGGCTGGGGCGGTAGAAGCATGGGAGCCGTGGCCCTTTAAATAGCCCCCAGAGCCCTGGGGTAGCGGGGGGTTCCAGGGATTATTTAAAGGCCCCTTGACTCCAGCTGCCTCTGCCGCCCCGCCCTTTAAATAGCCGCTGGAGCCCTGGGGTAGCGGGGGGCTCCGGGGGCTATTTAAAGGGCCGGGGCTCCAGCTGCCCTGCCCACAGCCAGCCCCTGTCTCCAGCCAGCCCCGCACCCCCTGCCTGCAGCCAGCCCCTGCTGCACCTCCTTCCCGCACCAGCCCCGCACCCCCTGCCATGCCCGCACCAGCCCCTGTCTCCAGGTTTTTTTACGTGTTTTTTTTTTTAGTCATCCCTGCCGGGGCCCCGCCGAAAATGTTCGAATTGGGACCCGCACTTCCTAAAGCCGGCCCTGACTCCAGGAGCATGTCTCCATTTTGCTGGGTGATCCACCCAGGGGCAGCTCTAGCTTTTTTGTTGCCCCAAGCATGGCAGGCAGGCTGCCTTCGGCGGCATGCCTGTGGGAGGTCCCCGGTCCCGCGGCTTCGGTGTACCCGCCGCCGAATTGCCGCTGAATCCGTGGGACCGGCGGACCTCCTGCAGGCAAGCTGCCGAAGGCTGCCTGACTGCCGCCCTCATGGAGACCGGCAGGGTGCCCCCCGCGGCTTGCCGCCCCCGGCACACGCTTGGACAAGGCCGGTGTAAGCGTGTGCCCTCACCTCTAGGGACACAGCAGTGCAGGGAACTTGGTCTCTTACCCCTTGGTGGCCGGTCCCGTGGCTGCGATGGCTAGTCCCAGCCGGTGTCTTCTCCCCTCTCCCTCTCTGTTTTCTGTGGCTCGGCCCTCCGGCCAGGTCACATGACAGTTCACTCCCTTTCCAGGGTAACCAAAGATCCATCCAATTTAAAGTCCAAATCAAATGCCCAGACTAGCAGCTCTTCTGGTCCTCTCGGGCACCACCGAAGTTCTCTGCATCTCCTGATCCCTGCAGAGCTTCTCTTCTCTTGCTTCTTCCCAGCAGGACTGCCCCGCTGCTTCCCTTCACCAGGCATGCCAGCATGTTTACCTCTGAGGTCTCCCAGCTCCTTTTAGGCCACATCTCAGGGATCCCCCCACAGGAACCTACCCTGCTCCATGGGGAAACTCAGCCAGATTTCCTCAGGCTCTCCTGCTTGTTCCTCCCTCCTGGCTCTTCCTCCCTCTGCTGAGTTCCCAGCTTTATTTAACTAGCGATCTCCTGGCTTCACCTCCACAGCTAATTAAGCCCATTGCAACCAGCTGCCATCACAGAGCCACCCTTATGTTGCAAGCTCATTGGTGAGGCTTAGGGATAGCTGCTAAGTCATGGGCAAGACTGAGCCCAGCTTGCCTCAAAGGGCCAGCCAGCCCACGACAGGAGAGAAAGCGTGTGAGGGGAAACTGAGGCACGGGGAGTGGAAGTGACTCACCCATGATCACATGGCAGGTCATGGGAGAGCTGAGAATAGAACCCAGGTCTCCTGACTCTCAGTCCAACCGGCCTCTGCAATGTGTCACTATATCACACCTAGAGATGGGCCCCAGCACAGCGCCCTGATTCCGATGGGACCTTCCCCAGAGATCTGGGATATTAGGATCTGGCTTCCTGGGAGCTACGTTGCCAGAGCAGAAGCACAGACGGCCCTCGCCTCTAGAAGCGGGAAACAATGGCCGTTAACATGGAAGCCCTGCCGCAGAGAAACCAGTGCTACAGGTTCACTGCTGCCAGAAGGGAAAGTGAATGGGAGACGCGCGTGGACGGTGAGGGGAGGATATCAAAGCCACAGCGGCAAGAGGAATAAGCTGTGACACTCTATGCAGTGATAGGTGGGGGGTGGCTTGCGGAAGAAGGGCTGGGGGTGGGTCAGGAGAGGTTAATCTAACCTTGTGCTTGTTCCAAACAGCTGGAGATGTTAAAGGAGCAGCTTTTGGCTGGGGAAGGCTCTGAGGAGGCCTACGCCGAGGCAGGCCTGCTGCCATCACACCCTGACAAACGCGGTGGGTTTTGGTTTTAGAGCAGCCTCTGGGATCTATCTGCCTGCAGCCCTCCTGCCCGCCTGCCCCTTTAGGGCTTTCTCTCTGCACCCACGCGGGCTACAGCAGATATGCTGAGAACCCCAAGGTCAACAGAGCTCAGCCATCCATTGTGACCAGCAGGGCATCTACGGGCCTTGCCATTGCTTGCTAATTAATCAGCCTCGTTGACTGCACTAGCAGCAGGATCTCCCTCTAGCCTGAGCTGACTGGCTGCTTTCTGTCCACAGTTCAATTTGCTTCTGATACTTTAAGGGGCTTTGGCAGCATCCTAAAATGGTCCTATTTTGGTCCCTTTTGGTGGAAAATCAGAAGCTTTTAAGAGCTTGTTGGTTTATAAAGGAACGGTGGACCCCAGGCTGTAAGGAATAGCTCTGTTAAAGGTCCTCATGTGTAAGGGAATTTTAGCAACTGGAACCACTCCAGGGATCCTTTAAGTGCTTCTAAAATCCATTTGGAAACTTCAAGCAGCCTTGCAGCAGACGTCTCTTTATTCAGGAGGGGGTCTGGGGTTATTTGGTACATCTTGGCTCTCCGTTTGGCAGAAACCCCTTTGTCTGCAGAGTGAGTCCGCCCACATTACACAAGCTGATAGTGAAAATGTGTCCCCTTTGCCGAGGTCACTGCTCTCTTGTGTATGGGCAAAACAAGGAGCAATTGTTTGTGTGGCTGAGAGACAGTGAGGAAGGACATGGAAATTAACCAAGAATACAGTGAATTAGAGGTGGCCAAGATCTAAGATGTGATTCAGTCCATTCCCCCTGCCAAGAATTCAGGACTGCTGCCTACTGCCAGTTGAGTGTTACATGAGCTTGCACCTAACATCTCTCTTTCTCTCCTGGCCCTCCCTAGCCTGCTTTTGGAAATACTGCGTGTGAAGCCCTGCTGGGACTGGAAGAAACAGAGAAGGCCGGCCCCGAATCACCTCGCTGTGGTGTCCCTGTGTTAACGTATCTTCTGTACCTTCATCGTGCTGCTCCCTTGGGTGCTTTTCCCAGCGAGGAGCTAGGCAGGGCCGCAGCCAGGATTGACGGGAATTCGGACAAGACCGGGAAGCTCCCACGTTTCACCCCTTCTTCCCTCATACTTCCCTCCCACTCCATTTTTTATAGTATCTGCCTGCCCTGTCTCCTTTCAGTCTATCACTGGTTTGGTCTTATCCCTCGACTTTTCCTCGCCTCCTCTTTTCTCCAGGTCCTCCTAGTGCCTCACCCTCGCCTAGTCCCCCTGAGTGTGGGAGGGGAATGCCCTGTAGGCACCACTCTTTGCAGCTGCTATTCATTGTGGTGTCCGGGGTCCCATTCCCCTTCTAAACCTGGGCCCAGGACAACGGCACCACCCATCTCCTGTGGCGGTGGCAGGCCTGGAGCTGGGAGGGGATGTGTTTGCCGTTTAACTGGCAAGGTGAATAATAGCGGGTTGAGTGCATTGTGCGGATTTGGTTGGCTTGCTGCCACAGCTTTGTAGTGTTGTTGCTATTTGTGTCCTGTTGGTGTGCACAGTGTGTATCCTCCAGTCTTTACTTCAGGGGAGAAAAGGGCCAGAATACCGGCTCCTTTAGGAGACAAGTCAAATAAAGGTAAAATGCTGATTTATATTTCACAGAGTCCCCTGATGTTTTCTTTCTCCTTCATTAGCATGGCCCAGGGCTGTTCTCCCCTCCGTATTCGCACAGAACTCTCACTGATTTCCATTTAGCATAGAAACGGCCACAATGGAATAGACCAATGGTTTATCTAGCCGGGTAGTCAACAGTGCTTCCTCGGACCAGTTTTGGGAATCAGGGCTTCATCTCCGACACGGAAGTGCACTAGTGCTAAGCCACTGGTCCAACCGCTTTGAGTTCCAACCTACCTAGGGTTCTGACTCCCATGGGTGGACTTCCCCCGGGCTTTGCCCATTCCTGGCTTCACCCTCTCGGACGGTGCGTGACCTCCTGCTGGTCGTCTCAGGGAATTAGCGTTTCCAGCCTCCGGCGCGTGGCGCCCTCTGCAGGCCGGTGTCCCGCTGCCCCTGGCCCCCGTGTCCCTCCTAGGACCCGGTGCCCCTTGTCTTTGGGGCGCTGCCCCCTGGCAATACCCCCACAGTCTCAGGGTCTCCCCACCCAGGGGAACCCCCAACCCTCTATCCCCACCTTGCCTCAGTTGTGGGCTACTGCCAGTTACCATCTAGCCCCCGCTCCCTGGGGCAGACTGCAGTGTACAAGCCACTCATCATAGGCAAGGGGGGTTTGGACCTGCTGCCTCTGCCTACCCGTGGGCTGCCCCCTGCGACCCCAGTACCTCTTGGCCTTAGACTAGGCCGCAGCCTGGGGGGTTTCCAGGCCAGAGCTCCCCCAGCTCCCTTGGCCTTACCCCAGCCCTGCTCCACTCCAGGTACCTTCTCTAGCTCCCTGCAGCCAGGTCCCTCCCTCTCAAAGCTAGAGAGAGTCTGTCTCTGGCTTCTGGCCCCAGCCCTCTTACAAGGGCCAGCTGGGCCCTCATTAAGCCAGTCTCGGCCTGATTGGGGCGTGGCCCCCAGCTGAGGCTGCTTTCCCCAATCAGCCCCACTTTCCCTTCCCTGCCCCAGCCCTCTCCCCGGGCTGATTTAAGCCTTTTAAGGCAGGAGCGGGTGACGCTACACCCTCTACCCCATAACTAAACCCACCACACGCATAGAAGTCACACAATGTCATACTGCTGCCCGTGGGTTCTGCGGGCATTCATCGGAAAGGGGCACGTGTTCAACTAACCAAGGAAGAAAATATTTTTTAAAAATTATTTGCCAATGAAATACATCCAGTTCCTGGGCCATATTCCCAAGTGTAAATCCAGGGTCACTCTGCTGAAGCCAATAGAGTTAACGTTAGATTCCCAGTCAGGTAAATAAGAATAGAATTTGGCTTTGCAGTATGGATGAGTGAAATGATTTGGGCTATAATTGGACATGTGTCTCCAGGCCTGTCTAGCCATAGTATTTAACTGCAGGTTGCCTGGTACACATTCTTCAAAAACACCACTTCCCCACTGCATCAATTATTACCCTACATCAGCTGCCTGGGCTCTGGCAAAAGGTGCACGGTTACACCAATAGTTTGGATGTTCTTCAAGAACAGGGGAACTACGTAGCTTGTTATGATGCTGAACCTGGCACACATCGAATGTAGGCCATTGGCATATATTAGCCGTTTGCATACATTAGCTCAGTTCGATCACACCCAAAGCACATCGTGCTGCTAAAGTTAACTCTTTGGGACTTGGACTCTCCTGCTGATTACGGATACATAGTCAGTGCCTCTGTGTAAACGTGCCTTCATGTGGTGTTCTCTACTATCACAAAAGCCAGAGAGACAGGAATAACCACAGCCCATTCTTGAGAGCAATTGCTCTCTTAAAAGAGTAGTGTAGTCACAATAGTTTGGGGACCTGTTTAGGGCTCTATGCTTATGCCTCTCACTGGCTTTCAGCTCAGCTGAGTGCAGTTTCACCAGTGACAAGCCAGGTTTTCTAATGGCCAGAGCAGCAAATGCCAGCTGGGTTCTGCAGCCCGGCCGTGTCCACAGCAGCATGAGGAATAGAGAGTCTGCAAAGGGAATCAGATGTTTGTAGCTATTACACAGTTGGTGTGTACCCACATGGCAGCATCTGAGGTACCGCAGTATTTCCCTGTACTTAGGTAGCTGCAGGGATCAATATGACATACCGTGGTGTGGTGAATGTTACTAAATTCATAGGTTTTTAAGACCAGAAGGACCCGTTAGGATCATCTACTCTGATTTCCTGCATCGCCCAGGCCAGAGAACCCCACCCAGTGATTCTTGCATCGAGTTCATTGCTGACCCTTTAATGGCAGCCCCTCAAGTTCACATGGGGCAGGCTATGGGGCTTGGGCTCCAGCATTCATGGCAGCTGGCTGGGAAGGCCGAGGAGCTTGACGTGTATCTTAGTCATCAGACTGAGGCTGTGGTGTATAGGAGGCAGCTTGTCCCTCTTCCTACCTCTCTCGAATGACAGGTTGTGGTCCTGCCGTCCCCTTTGCAGCTCCATGCTCTGCTGCTGCTTGGAGGCTGCCAGGACAGCATCTTGCCACAAGGAACAGTGAGACTGAGTAGGAAAGTACAAACCAACCACCGAGAGCCTTGGGTTAAGTAGAAACATCCTCCAGGGGCAAGTTAGTCCCTAAAAGAAGTTTCTTGCACTTTCCTCTGCAACTTGGAGAAGAGAAATCTTTATCTCCCTCAGGCGCCACTTGGACAGCCATTTCTTCTCACCATAACCACACTTTGTCCGTGGCAATAATATGAGCTGATTTGCTGCTCTGAGAATCCTGATACTCAGGGACCACACATTAGATATTGTAAACATATTTCCACAAGACGGTCTGTTCAGTTGTGTTGATTTATTAGCAGATACCCCACAAAGGCATCTGAATGGTTTTGTGAACAGAGGAAAACAGGTAAAGTTGCTACACAGTACATGTCACAGTATCATCACCTCATGTTTGCTAATCTCCATGCTACGTACAAAGACCTTGGCCAGCGTGATTTGTCTGTGAGAACCGCAGTGGTGCCCGGTCTTACTCTTTTCTCTCCAGTTTTAACACAGATATTTCATAGGCCTCCTAATGCTTCCTATTTAAATAGGACTTTTCATCTATGGATTTAAAAAGTGCTTTGCAAACAAATTTAAGCCTCAGAACACCCTTTCGAGTTAGGCATTGGTGGATGAACTGAGACAAAGAGAGACTACGTGATTTGGCCACAGTAAAACAAGCAATCCAGTGGCAGTTTGGAATAGAACCCAGGAGTCCTGACGCCCAGTTCCATGCTATTACCAACAAAGACCACTCCTTCCCCATGTTTAATGTTCTCCTCCACAGTGGAGATATTTCTGTACTTGCCTGTAGACTGCAACATTTATCTGTGGTTAGAACAGAGAAAAGGGCTAAGGCTGGCCAATAGTTACACAGTACATTTTATTGTAACGTAGTTTTAGCATCCCAACATAATGCATTAGCTCTGGATCTCTCCAGTCTGAGCCTCCCCAGGTGCATAACCGGGAGAGAGTCCCCCTCAGACTGCACGTTTAAAGAAATAAGCAGAATTCAACACAAATTTCAGCAGACCCCAGAAAAACGGGAGTAAATGAATGAGGCGACTCGTCATATCTCAGGCACAGCCCTTCTTTCTTTCTGTAACATTGCAGATTTCAGACTGGGGCTCTGATCGTTTGTGACTATGCTACAACATTAGTGGTTAAAAGATAATCGCTATATATATATATATTTAAAAAAAGGCAGAGAACTGACAACCAAACCCATCTTTTCCTATCTGACAGAGAAAATTGGTGCATGCCATCCCACGATCCATTCAAAGGCAGATACAACAAACAGTAGAGCTATGTAGCTGTGAAGGTCAAAGTGCCTTGGAGTACAGATTTGTGACAGGCTACAGCTCTGAAATCCTATGAGGCCACAGCTTTGTAAGAATCGAGAAGTTTTCTAAACTAGAAATGTTGACAAAAATAAAGATTTTTGTGAAAATTCCTTGTTTTCAACCAGCTCCAGTTCCAGTCACGGGGAACGGAGGGGGGAGGGAGGGTAGGAACTGTCAGTAAACATTAGTTCCTCTTGGGGAGTTGGCCAGATTCCTCCTTACTTAGCCAACTTTCCACTGGTAGCCAGTCTCCCTCCTCTGCATAGTACATGAGATCAGAAGGTGGATGCTTAATTCACTACTCCACATAGGCCACAGCCCACCTGCCTAAAACTGGGTTTTGTGGCACGTTGCTGCTTGCTGCCTTGCTTCAGTCACACCTAAGAGAAAGACCCTGGTATGGCCCAGCCTCCTGTGGTCCCATCCTGACATAGTTCCTTTCCTGGATGATTATTCCTGATGACAGATTGGTACAAATCACCCTTGGAGTTTGGATCCTGATCTGAGCTAACCAGCTGACTCCCCTTTCTTTATAATGGGCTGGACCCAAATTCCAGTACTGAACACCCCCAGCTTCAGGAAAAATCAGACCTGGATGCAAATCCAAACACTGGCATTGAGCCGCATCTCTGTTCCCAGTAATGTTTTGCAGGGTGAGAGAAGGAAGAGGGGGTGAAATCTCCTTGCCCTAAACATTTCAGGGAGCTAAAGCCAGGTGCTCTATGACGATGGCTCAGGGGCCGTGTCACCTCCTTCTTGGAGGCACCTCCAGTTCATCCCATGTATGTACAAGAAGGAGTGAAAGGAACTAATCAGCTCAGAGGTGTAAGGGAAGTAACAGCCTCACCAAGTTTCAGTGTCTGTCAGATGAAAAGATTCATGACATAGATACAACAGAGGTAAGGGAAAGATTGTTACAAGTATCAGGCTAAATCCTAAGGTATTTACACAGGTTTTATTCAGTAAACTCCTGCTGACATCAGTAAAAGTTTTGCCTGAATAAAAGCTGGATTTGTCCCCTTAACCAGTAAATCTTTCTCTTAGCCACATGAAACGAATAACCAACCCTCTTGAGTGAAATTTACAAAGCAATTCTGCCTTTGATAGAGTGCTGTTCTTCAAAAATTCTAATAGTCCTTGCTAGGATAAGAAACTTTTATGAGTTTAAAAAAAAATGGTCATGCAGTGAAATTATATACACTCATTTTCTGTTCCCTTTTATTGTCAGACCAAAACGTCGCTGTGAGAATGTTCTGATCTGATGGATTGAATCTGTTATTGTTTGTAAAATGCAATGTGAAATAGATTTTGCAGCAGGTCAATTCCTTAAATGTTGAATCATTAATCAATGACAAGACACTCTCTGAAGCATCTTCCATATCTCTGTGACATTCCCGATACAGCATCAATCATCCAGCACACATGCACCTGCAGGAAAAAAAAGCAGTGAAAGTTACATTGTCCTAGTCAGAAACTCAAAGCCCCAGACAAAGATACTCTAAAAAGGTCTATGAAAGACAAGCAAAGTTAGGTGTATTGGATTTGTTGTGGGGGTTACAAATTCCTAACTTCTTAAGGCATCAAAGCTAAATACACAGAGATAAAGCAATGTTATATAGAAGCATAGAAATGTCGGGCTGGAAGGGACCTCAAGAAGACGTCTAGTCCAGCCCCCTGCGCTGAGGCATGACTAAGTAAACCTAGACCATCCGTGACAGGTGTTTGTTCAACCTGTTCTTAAAAACCTCCAATAAGGGGATTCCACAAACTCCTTTGGAAGCCTAGTCCAGAGCTTAACTACCCTTAGAGCTAGAAAGTTTTTCCTAATATCCAACCTACATTTCCCTTGCTACTGATTAAGTCCATTACTTCTTGTCCTATCTCCAGTGGACATGGATAACAATTGATCACAGTCCCCTTTATAACAGACCTTAACCTATTTGAAGACTGTTACCAGGTCCCCCCTCCTGATGACATGAAGTCATCTTTCCACAGATCTGACCTTCCAAATCCACTGACATCACATGAGCTTGTGGGTCTGTAACCGAGAGCAGCACAGGATCCCAGGCGCCTACGTGATGCATGAACATTGCTTTGGTGAACCTGACTTACTTGCACCACCTGCTAACCCCTGGTGCTGGCGAGACGGTTCGTTCCGATTCGGTCTAGAGGAATTCCAAATCGTCGCTTGGGCAACTCCACCACCTTCCTGCACAAAAGAACAGGACAAAAACTGGTAAGGATACTTCACAGGAGTAACCAAAAAGTGGTTGCATCTTTGCTTCCTCCATTTCACACCAGTCTTGGCAATGGGGTTTGGTCAGGGCAGCTCTGTTGTTAAAGCTGGAGGTTCTGGACAGTTACTCAAAATAAGGTGTTTTGCATTTCATAAACTGCAGCCTCTATAAGAAAAGCTATCCCTGCTGGGAGCATAAAGTTGCAGCTGTTTACAGAAAGGCTGAATTTGGTCCATTATCCCCATTTGGTAGTTGTTCATTTACTATTCAAAGAAGAGGAAAAAGATTTTAAAAATGTAAACGGAATAGTATTTATGCAAAGTTTCATTCACCCATGGAACTCATTGCTGCAGGATATTATTAAGGCAAATATCAAATATTAAGTTACAAGGGCTGGGAAACCTTATTTTTCAGGCCATAAAGTGGTCATCCTGTCCTCCTCCAAAGTACAATGGTGCACTGTCAGGTATTTTGTGGGGTTTTATACCTTCCTCTGAAGCACTCAGCATTGTCCACTGTCAGAAACAAGCAACAAAGAGTCCTGTGGCACCTTATAGACTAACAAATGTATTGGAGCATAAGCTTTCGTGGGTGAACACCCACTTCGTCAGATGCANAGGTCCCTCCCTCTCAAAGCTAGAGAGAGTCTGTCTCTGGCTTCTGGCCCCAGCCCTCTTACAAGGGCCAGCTGGGCCCTCATTAAGCCAGTCTCGGCCTGATTGGGGCGTGGCCCCCAGCTGAGGCTGCTTTCCCCAATCAGCCCCACTTTCCCTTCCCTGCCCCAGCCCTCTCCCCGGGCTGATTTAAGCCTTTTAAGGCAGGAGCGGGTGACGCTACACCCTCTACCCCATAACTAAACCCACCACACGCATAGAAGTCACACAATGTCATACTGCTGCCCGTGGGTTCTGCGGGCATTCATCGGAAAGGGGCACGTGTTCAACTAACCAAGGAAGAAAATATTTTTTAAAAATTATTTGCCAATGAAATACATCCAGTTCCTGGGCCATATTCCCAAGTGTAAATCCAGGGTCACTCTGCTGAAGCCAATAGAGTTAACGTTAGATTCCCAGTCAGGTAAATAAGAATAGAATTTGGCTTTGCAGTATGGATGAGTGAAATGATTTGGGCTATAATTGGACATGTGTCTCCAGGCCTGTCTAGCCATAGTATTTAACTGCAGGTTGCCTGGTACACATTCTTCAAAAACACCACTTCCCCACTGCATCAATTATTACCCTACATCAGCTGCCTGGGCTCTGGCAAAAGGTGCACGGTTACACCAATAGTTTGGATGTTCTTCAAGAACAGGGGAACTACGTAGCTTGTTATGATGCTGAACCTGGCACACATCGAATGTAGGCCATTGGCATATATTAGCCGTTTGCATACATTAGCTCAGTTCGATCACACCCAAAGCACATCGTGCTGCTAAAGTTAACTCTTTGGGACTTGGACTCTCCTGCTGATTACGGATACATAGTCAGTGCCTCTGTGTAAACGTGCCTTCATGTGGTGTTCTCTACTATCACAAAAGCCAGAGAGACAGGAATAACCACAGCCCATTCTTGAGAGCAATTGCTCTCTTAAAAGAGTAGTGTAGTCACAATAGTTTGGGGACCTGTTTAGGGCTCTATGCTTATGCCTCTCACTGGCTTTCAGCTCAGCTGAGTGCAGTTTCACCAGTGACAAGCCAGGTTTTCTAATGGCCAGAGCAGCAAATGCCAGCTGGGTTCTGCAGCCCGGCCGTGTCCACAGCAGCATGAGGAATAGAGAGTCTGCAAAGGGAATCAGATGTTTGTAGCTATTACACAGTTGGTGTGTACCCACATGGCAGCATCTGAGGTACCGCAGTATTTCCCTGTACTTAGGTAGCTGCAGGGATCAATATGACATACCGTGGTGTGGTGAATGTTACTAAATTCATAGGTTTTTAAGACCAGAAGGACCCGTTAGGATCATCTACTCTGATTTCCTGCATCGCCCAGGCCAGAGAACCCCACCCAGTGATTCTTGCATCGAGTTCATTGCTGACCCTTTAATGGCAGCCCCTCAAGTTCACATGGGGCAGGCTATGGGGCTTGGGCTCCAGCATTCATGGCAGCTGGCTGGGAAGGCCGAGGAGCTTGACGTGTATCTTAGTCATCAGACTGAGGCTGTGGTGTATAGGAGGCAGCTTGTCCCTCTTCCTACCTCTCTCGAATGACAGGTTGTGGTCCTGCCGTCCCCTTTGCAGCTCCATGCTCTGCTGCTGCTTGGAGGCTGCCAGGACAGCATCTTGCCACAAGGAACAGTGAGACTGAGTAGGAAAGTACAAACCAACCACCGAGAGCCTTGGGTTAAGTAGAAACATCCTCCAGGGGCAAGTTAGTCCCTAAAAGAAGTTTCTTGCACTTTCCTCTGCAACTTGGAGAAGAGAAATCTTTATCTCCCTCAGGCGCCACTTGGACAGCCATTTCTTCTCACCATAACCACACTTTGTCCGTGGCAATAATATGAGCTGATTTGCTGCTCTGAGAATCCTGATACTCAGGGACCACACATTAGATATTGTAAACATATTTCCACAAGACGGTCTGTTCAGTTGTGTTGATTTATTAGCAGATACCCCACAAAGGCATCTGAATGGTTTTGTGAACAGAGGAAAACAGGTAAAGTTGCTACACAGTACATGTCACAGTATCATCACCTCATGTTTGCTAATCTCCATGCTACGTACAAAGACCTTGGCCAGCGTGATTTGTCTGTGAGAACCGCAGTGGTGCCCGGTCTTACTCTTTTCTCTCCAGTTTTAACACAGATATTTCATAGGCCTCCTAATGCTTCCTATTTAAATAGGACTTTTCATCTATGGATTTAAAAAGTGCTTTGCAAACAAATTTAAGCCTCAGAACACCCTTTCGAGTTAGGCATTGGTGGATGAACTGAGACAAAGAGAGACTACGTGATTTGGCCACAGTAAAACAAGCAATCCAGTGGCAGTTTGGAATAGAACCCAGGAGTCCTGACGCCCAGTTCCATGCTATTACCAACAAAGACCACTCCTTCCCCATGTTTAATGTTCTCCTCCACAGTGGAGATATTTCTGTACTTGCCTGTAGACTGCAACATTTATCTGTGGTTAGAACAGAGAAAAGGGCTAAGGCTGGCCAATAGTTACACAGTACATTTTATTGTAACGTAGTTTTAGCATCCCAACATAATGCATTAGCTCTGGATCTCTCCAGTCTGAGCCTCCCCAGGTGCATAACCGGGAGAGAGTCCCCCTCAGACTGCACGTTTAAAGAAATAAGCAGAATTCAACACAAATTTCAGCAGACCCCAGAAAAACGGGAGTAAATGAATGAGGCGACTCGTCATATCTCAGGCACAGCCCTTCTTTCTTTCTGTAACATTGCAGATTTCAGACTGGGGCTCTGATCGTTTGTGACTATGCTACAACATTAGTGGTTAAAAGATAATCGCTATATATATATATATTTAAAAAAAGGCAGAGAACTGACAACCAAACCCATCTTTTCCTATCTGACAGAGAAAATTGGTGCATGCCATCCCACGATCCATTCAAAGGCAGATACAACAAACAGTAGAGCTATGTAGCTGTGAAGGTCAAAGTGCCTTGGAGTACAGATTTGTGACAGGCTACAGCTCTGAAATCCTATGAGGCCACAGCTTTGTAAGAATCGAGAAGTTTTCTAAACTAGAAATGTTGACAAAAATAAAGATTTTTGTGAAAATTCCTTGTTTTCAACCAGCTCCAGTTCCAGTCACGGGGAACGGAGGGGGGAGGGAGGGTAGGAACTGTCAGTAAACATTAGTTCCTCTTGGGGAGTTGGCCAGATTCCTCCTTACTTAGCCAACTTTCCACTGGTAGCCAGTCTCCCTCCTCTGCATAGTACATGAGATCAGAAGGTGGATGCTTAATTCACTACTCCACATAGGCCACAGCCCACCTGCCTAAAACTGGGTTTTGTGGCACGTTGCTGCTTGCTGCCTTGCTTCAGTCACACCTAAGAGAAAGACCCTGGTATGGCCCAGCCTCCTGTGGTCCCATCCTGACATAGTTCCTTTCCTGGATGATTATTCCTGATGACAGATTGGTACAAATCACCCTTGGAGTTTGGATCCTGATCTGAGCTAACCAGCTGACTCCCCTTTCTTTATAATGGGCTGGACCCAAATTCCAGTACTGAACACCCCCAGCTTCAGGAAAAATCAGACCTGGATGCAAATCCAAACACTGGCATTGAGCCGCATCTCTGTTCCCAGTAATGTTTTGCAGGGTGAGAGAAGGAAGAGGGGGTGAAATCTCCTTGCCCTAAACATTTCAGGGAGCTAAAGCCAGGTGCTCTATGACGATGGCTCAGGGGCCGTGTCACCTCCTTCTTGGAGGCACCTCCAGTTCATCCCATGTATGTACAAGAAGGAGTGAAAGGAACTAATCAGCTCAGAGGTGTAAGGGAAGTAACAGCCTCACCAAGTTTCAGTGTCTGTCAGATGAAAAGATTCATGACATAGATACAACAGAGGTAAGGGAAAGATTGTTACAAGTATCAGGCTAAATCCTAAGGTATTTACACAGGTTTTATTCAGTAAACTCCTGCTGACATCAGTAAAAGTTTTGCCTGAATAAAAGCTGGATTTGTCCCCTTAACCAGTAAATCTTTCTCTTAGCCACATGAAACGAATAACCAACCCTCTTGAGTGAAATTTACAAAGCAATTCTGCCTTTGATAGAGTGCTGTTCTTCAAAAATTCTAATAGTCCTTGCTAGGATAAGAAACTTTTATGAGTTTAAAAAAAAATGGTCATGCAGTGAAATTATATACACTCATTTTCTGTTCCCTTTTATTGTCAGACCAAAACGTCGCTGTGAGAATGTTCTGATCTGATGGATTGAATCTGTTATTGTTTGTAAAATGCAATGTGAAATAGATTTTGCAGCAGGTCAATTCCTTAAATGTTGAATCATTAATCAATGACAAGACACTCTCTGAAGCATCTTCCATATCTCTGTGACATTCCCGATACAGCATCAATCATCCAGCACACATGCACCTGCAGGAAAAAAAAGCAGTGAAAGTTACATTGTCCTAGTCAGAAACTCAAAGCCCCAGACAAAGATACTCTAAAAAGGTCTATGAAAGACAAGCAAAGTTAGGTGTATTGGATTTGTTGTGGGGGTTACAAATTCCTAACTTCTTAAGGCATCAAAGCTAAATACACAGAGATAAAGCAATGTTATATAGAAGCATAGAAATGTCGGGCTGGAAGGGACCTCAAGAAGACGTCTAGTCCAGCCCCCTGCGCTGAGGCATGACTAAGTAAACCTAGACCATCCGTGACAGGTGTTTGTTCAACCTGTTCTTAAAAACCTCCAATAAGGGGATTCCACAAACTCCTTTGGAAGCCTAGTCCAGAGCTTAACTACCCTTAGAGCTAGAAAGTTTTTCCTAATATCCAACCTACATTTCCCTTGCTACTGATTAAGTCCATTACTTCTTGTCCTATCTCCAGTGGACATGGATAACAATTGATCACAGTCCCCTTTATAACAGACCTTAACCTATTTGAAGACTGTTACCAGGTCCCCCCTCCTGATGACATGAAGTCATCTTTCCACAGATCTGACCTTCCAAATCCACTGACATCACATGAGCTTGTGGGTCTGTAACCGAGAGCAGCACAGGATCCCAGGCGCCTACGTGATGCATGAACATTGCTTTGGTGAACCTGACTTACTTGCACCACCTGCTAACCCCTGGTGCTGGCGAGACGGTTCGTTCCGATTCGGTCTAGAGGAATTCCAAATCGTCGCTTGGGCAACTCCACCACCTTCCTGCACAAAAGAACAGGACAAAAACTGGTAAGGATACTTCACAGGAGTAACCAAAAAGTGGTTGCATCTTTGCTTCCTCCATTTCACACCAGTCTTGGCAATGGGGTTTGGTCAGGGCAGCTCTGTTGTTAAAGCTGGAGGTTCTGGACAGTTACTCAAAATAAGGTGTTTTGCATTTCATAAACTGCAGCCTCTATAAGAAAAGCTATCCCTGCTGGGAGCATAAAGTTGCAGCTGTTTACAGAAAGGCTGAATTTGGTCCATTATCCCCATTTGGTAGTTGTTCATTTACTATTCAAAGAAGAGGAAAAAGATTTTAAAAATGTAAACGGAATAGTATTTATGCAAAGTTTCATTCACCCATGGAACTCATTGCTGCAGGATATTATTAAGGCAAATATCAAATATTAAGTTACAAGGGCTGGGAAACCTTATTTTTCAGGCCATAAAGTGGTCATCCTGTCCTCCTCCAAAGTACAATGGTGCACTGTCAGGTATTTTGTGGGGTTTTATACCTTCCTCTGAAGCACTCAGCATTGTCCACTGTCAGAAACAAGCAACAAAGAGTCCTGTGGCACCTTATAGACTAACAAATGTATTGGAGCATAAGCTTTCGTGGGTGAACACCCACTTCGTCAGATGCAAAAGCTTATGCTCCAATACATTTGTTAGTCTATAAGGTGCCACAGGACTCTTTGTCGCTTTTTACAGATCCAGACTAACACGGCTACCCCTCTGTCAGAGACAAAAACACCAAAGACAATGAACCATCAGTTTGAGTCACTGCAGCAAATCCGACCTTGCCAATGTGTCACAGCAAAACTGAACAGTCCCTCCAAATGTTGCAAACGGCAGGAAAGTATTGAGAAGGATGGACTCGTCTCCTAGTGCCAAAGAAGCAACAGGTGTTGTGCTGGCACAACTGATGTTCCATCCTACACAACCTGGGGTAAGTACACTCCCATTACGCCTTCTTCTCCTCTTCCTCCTCCCACTCCTGATCTGCCCCCTCCCTCCTCTGTCCCCAGTGTCCCTTGCACCAGGGGCTGCAGCCAAGATGCTGGAGAGCTGTCTCTGTACCTGCTGTAGTAGCCCCACATGCTGGGGTTATTCTGTGGGGATGGAGGCCTCCCATATGGCCCCTTTGCACCAGCCCAGGTGGCGCAGAGGGCCACATGGCAGTGCTGAACTGATCCCCCGCTTTTTATGTTGCTCATGTTTATGTTTACAAGCCTGTAAAATGAAACCGATTTCGCTTCCTTGTCTCCAGGTTCCCAGTCTGCGCCTAGCCCTGCCCCTGGTTTCCTCCAGGCCCTCTCCCTGTCTCCTCTGAACTCACTCGCCCTTCCCCGCTTCCTCTTGCCTCTCTCACACCTCCAGCGAACAGTTGCAACTCTGTCAGCTTTTCCTGCTGACCCTGACGGGCCTCTCCTCCCACTGGTAGGCTGCTGGCTGCACACCCGTGCCAGCGCCGTGAGCAAGGAGCAGCACTTGCTGGCGTGCACTGCGTGTTGCTCCAACCGTCTTTGGCTGCCCCGGGGAATCCACAGGAGCGTTCCCTTGGCCCGCAGGCGAGGCTGAGAATGTTACAGGGCCAGTGTTAGTAAAAACCGAGGCCTTTCGAGGAAAGAGGGCTGGATCCGCGGTTACGTTTCAAACCCACAGAGTTCCAGGCCCTTTGAAATCTCCTCAGACACGTTCTTCCGTCCTCAACTCAAACAGCAGCAGCTCGGCTCCACGCTCAGCCAGTAGCTTGCTAAGTGTAACTCCAGGGGGGCCTTAGCACTGAGAGCACCTCTTCCCCGCCGGCACTTTAATTAATTCGAAACGAAGGGCAGGATCCGAGCCTAAGTCAGAGCCAAGCTCTGCGCCATTCGACCATCCAGACGCTCCTTGCATTCGGGGCTCCCAGGAAGACCACTTGCCCTTTCCCTAAACTCTGCAGGTGCCCAGCTCTTCCACCATGTTCCCTCCCCCGCCGCACGGGGTGGCCAAGCCCAGAAAGGTTATGGGGCGGGACGGATGATGGGTTCTGAGGAAAGGTAGATGGAGGTGGAGCCAAGTCCCTAAAGGGTCTGAAAATCAAGGCCAGAGAGGAATTATTGAGGGAGGCCATAGGGAGGAGAGGGAGGAGAGTGTGACTAAGAGGAGTGGGATGGGAAATAGAGGGTGAATCCCAGGAAATTGGCCTGACTGCAAGCCACGGCTATGTGCCAGGGTGAACAAAGGGTTAACTCAAACTCAGCTCCCCACTCCTCTAGAAGAGGGGCTCAAGGGGAGGGCTGTAAGGAGCGGAGGATGCCTTAGGCAAGGTCCGACTCCAAGCTCCGGGGGCCCAGATCCGGGCTGAGCCCCAGGGTGGGCAGGGCTCTACATGCTGAGTATTAGGCCCCGTCTACACTACCCGCCGAAATCGGCGGGTAGCCATCGAAGTATCGGGGATCGAATTATCGCGTCTTGTCTGGACGCGATAAATCGATCCCCGAACGCGCTACTTCGAACTCCGGTACTCCTGCAGGGCGAGCGGAGTTACCGGAGTCGACGTGGGAGCCGCGAACTTCGATCGCGGCGCCGCGCGGACGCGAGGTAAGCGCGCCAAATTCGAACTAAGATACTTCGACTTCAGCTACGCGAATAGCGTAGCTGAAGTCGAAGTACCTTAGTTCGATCCCGCCCCTAGTGTGGACCAGCCCTTATTGTGCTTTACTTTCTTGTGATAAACACTGAGAGGCTGATCCTGTCCCCCCGGACAACATTGTGGGCAGGACATGCACATTGACAGGCCGCGTGTGAATTCCCCCAGTGCAGAAGGAGCGTTGGGTTAATGCCAGGGGCAGGAGGGGAGTAGCCATAGAACTTTGGGCTGCAGTGTAATCTGTAGGCAGCCCCGGGGGCTGCTCTAACTTACGCCCGAGGCCATTTCAGCAGCCCAGAAGCTGGGTGGTTCAGCAGTGGTCTAAGGTCACTTCTCCCCTTGCCTGGGCTGTCCTGGGGCAAAGGTTTTCCAGGCTGTGACTTGGGTTTTTTAAATCATTCTGTGTAGTCACTTCACTAGCTTTCAAACATTAGCTTGTGGGACCTGTTCTTTTTGCGGATACAGACTAACACGGCTGCTACTCTGATCTCTGAAATGAAGTGCGTGTGGCGAGGGTGGTCCATTGTTTTGGACATTTAGAACTAAAGTCCGTAAATCGGGGGGGGGGAAGCATCCTGCAGGGGTAGAAGGGATGAAATAGAGGAGACCTAATAGGTGTTTTCCAGTCTCCTTTCTAAAACGGTTGTTTGCAATGCAACGTTTGGACAACTCAATAGCCGCAAACATGAGCATGAGATTTCAAACATTGGTTTTAAACAAACAAAACCAAAAGGTGAGATATTCCTAGCTAAACCTTCCCTTGTGTCTTTCATCATGACCAATACGGCCATGCGTGCAGGAAAAACGAAACAATGTTTCATGAAAAACTGAGCACGGTTTTTGAGAGTGGAGGAACTCGCATTTCACCCATAAAAGCATCGCCACTTCGCAATAAAAAACATGGTGTTTCTGCAAACACCTAGTGAATTCCCACCTGGGGAATAATCCTAATTTTTGTCCTTGGAGAAACTTTACAAAGAGATGGAGGACTGGAAAATGAACTCTCTTCGCTCTCTTAGGCCTTGTCTTCACTAGGAAACAAGGCATGTTCTTAACTCAAGGTAGTAAAAGCCTAGTGAAGATCAGGCAGTTTGAAGTTTTCACAAGAGTTAGTGGATCAAGGTAAACCATAGGGGGGAGGGATAGCTCAGTGGTTTGAGCATTGGCCTACTTAAACCCAGGGCTGTGAGTTCAATCCTTGAGGAGACCCTTTAGGGATCTGGGGCAAAAATATGTCAGGGAATTGGTCCTGCTTTGAGCAGGGAGTTGGACTAGATACCTCCTGAGGTCCCTTCCAACCCTGATATTCTATAGGATCCCCCAAAGTCTTTAACTCATCCTGCTAAAACATGTGAAAACTGCCAATTGCCCTGGTCTTCACCAGGGTTTTACCTCGCGTTAGCTACCTTGTGTTAAGAACACACCTTTTTTCCTAATGACAACACACCCCTGCAGGGGAATCAGAGGCATCAGGGCAGCGTGCAGTTCTGCTCTCTGTCTGTGTTCGGTTGGATATAAGGAGGACTTAATTTTCCAGAGCGGTCAATCTGGTGCCTTTCAGCATTGCTAAATTCACTGTAAAACTGGAACTCAAAACCCAAACTGTCACACGGATCCCAGGCCCGGACTAACCAAGGTGCACTCAGTGCACTTGCAGAGGGACCCATCTCAGAGGAGCCCCCAGAAAAAAAAACAGAAAAAAACCCAAACCGAGTAGCGCTATGACACTGTGCCCCCGATCACAATGGCACTCACTCAGATTTGGCCCAGCTGCCCCTCCATCATGTCGGAGGAGAGGCCAGGCCAAGCCTGTGAGCGTAGGGCGGGCGATGGGTGCCAGCAGACCTGGGTGGCCGGGATAAGGAGGAGTGGAGTGCTGAGTTGTGGGGACGTGCCGGTGAGTGGCCAGGAGGGTCCTGGGGGCAGTGGGGCGAGTGCTGGGGGGAAGTGGGGCTGGGATGTTGGCAGTGAATGGGGGATGCTAGGGGCTGGGGCTGCAGTCAGCACATCAGGGCTGCGCGTGGGGGAGCTCTCGGGATCACTGGGGGCGGGTTGTTGGGGTAGATGTGAGGTGCGGGGCATTTAGGGGTGTGGGTACGTAAGGGGAGGTAACAATTTAAGGAATCTGGGGAGCCCCCCTTTTTCCAGAGTGGTCAGGGCCCCAGAATTCTGTAATTTGGGCCTGATGTTTCCCATCGAAAGCATTGGAACAAAGTTAAGGCCTTTTACGGCTGAGCTGATCCCTCTTGTGGCCATCTGCAGCAATGACAGGGACTTTCAGCCCATCCTGCAGAGCCTCTGTCTGCTGAGCTTCTGTGCATCTTCGCCTGTCGACCAAGCAGGCCTTGGTATTGGGCAGGAAAATCAAAAGGAATTTTGTTTAAAAACATTATTTATGCCTTTGTGACGCTTACTGGAGTCTCCATCGCTTCAAATCTCATCTAAAAGCTCGTCCTCTCTTGCTTTTGTCTATGCTTTCCAAAGCTGCTTAATGTTAACAAAGAATAAATGGGATGAAGTGAATGGCCACTTTGCCATTGACTTCAATGGGGCTAGCATTTCACCCAATCTCTGCTGTAAGTTTTATCACAGCACTGTATTAATACAGGGTGTAAAGTCTTTTTCAGCATCGGAGAGCTTTTCAAGCCATTACATTCAGGATCTCTAAACCTCCTTGAGCTAAAGGTGTAACAGTAGCCGTCTGTCATCCCATGTGGACCCACCACCGGAGAAGGCAGAGACTCAGTCATTGGTTTACACTTGCCCTAGTATATATGCTAAGAAACATTTCTGATTTGGTCTATATGACCAAAGAGCATTCCCTTGGTCTACACACTAGTGTGGTCATTGTATAGGGTGATCCCAGGATGCTGGGTAGAACAGTAGCTGTGTAAAACGTAGTGATCAGAGAAACTCAAATGGCTGCAACATTTGGTTCATCCAGGAGCCAAAAGCTTGTCTGCTCCTCTGAGAAATGAAACCCTCAAGGGCGAAACCGGGGCTGGAAATGTCATGAAAGGAGATATTTGGTGACACTCTGGCACTTCTGAGTTCAGCTAGACCTGGATGAAACTGTTTCTGATTTGAGAAATGTCACGAGAAATATTGGCCCATTTCTCAAACTTACTCCTCCCCTTCCTCAGATATTTTGCTTTCTCTGTCATTTAGATCAAATCAATATTTTTACATCTAAAATATGAATTTCCACGGCTTTGTGGAAAGACTCTTCTTTTGAAAAAAAGGCTCATTTTTGCTCCCCAAAACAGCCAAATTTTGCTTAAAAACCCCACGCACTTACCGCAGTTATTTTCCCCCCCACAGAAATGGGCCCATTTTGAGTTCAGGGTGAGCTGTAAGGGCAAAAAACCCTGCCTGAGGTTTTAATCATTTCACCTTTCACCCCCTACTGGCCAGAGCCTGGAAGTGCAGAGCTAGTATTAAAGCTGGTCAATTGCAAAAATGTCTTTGAAAAAAACCAATTTTGGAAAATGTTCTAGTGAATATTTTTCACTTCCAAATTAAACATAGTCAGCCAAACTTTTACAGACCTCAGTAAAAATTCTGGTTCCAGGTTTGTGGTGAGTTTTGGGTGAAGGCTTGGCTCAGGTTTTATTTGATCTTAACTTTGTTCACCCCTCCATACGAAGGCCCCTCTCCAGCAAATCACTGAAGCGAGTGCCGAACTTTAAGCAAGTCACTAAGTGCTTTGCTGGATTGGGGCTGAAAGATGAGGGAAGATGGTCACCAGCAGCAAATAGCAGGGGAGGCAAAAGAGAGAGATCTCAGTGAGCACTTTCCGTTACGATGAACATTTGCCCGGCAGCCACACGCATCTCCTTTGCCTTCTTAATTCTCATCTCCCCTTGGCTCTTTCCGACATAAAGCCCCATCTCCTCTTAGGTGAACAGTCAAGATATCAGGCCTGAATATTAACAGGTGCGTTGTCGGACAGGTACATTGTATAGGGCTTTGCTCAGACCCAATCTCAGTGAAACCAATAGACCAGGATCCTGAAGGCCTTATTCAAGATGCCTTCCTATCATGTACTGTCCATGACTTGTATGCGCACTACAGTGTCGGTCAAGATTTGCTGTGTAAGATGCCCTCTCACTAGCCATCTGTTCTTGGAAACATTTACCCCCCCCCCTTTCACTTTTAAACCCCAGACAGTATATATTCCTTGAACAGTTTTACTGTCTAAATAGCCTTTTAAACTGAAGGGCCATTAACATGAATGGAAAAGGATGCGCTGGAGGAATAAGTTTACCTGGATGTCTCTTGTAGGTTGATTAGGGCTACAAGGATAAATCAGCTGCAGAGTGCATTACTTACCATAGCTGAAGAGCTATAAATCTTGCAGCAACATTGAGAAGATGAGTAGTCTGCAGTGACTTCAATATACTGACAAATGAATTACCCACAGCCGACCACAGAACTAGCTAGCTAATGAAAATGAGTAGCTTGCATTTGGAAGGTCTATCTATCAATATTCTTTATAGCGCTCATCACTATACCATCCGATCACTCAGCTTACCTCTGCTTGCCTTTCAGATCTACCGAACTAGCAGAAAGCCTGTCGAGAGGAGACCCAAACCCTGGGAAACTTCTTTTCTTCTTGGTCTCAATCACGTCATTTTCAAGAGACACTAGCTCATCAAGAAGCAGCAGCTTAGCTGCCAGGTCAGTGGCTGACTTCTCTTCGCTGGGTGTGGAATGTGCTTCCATGCCTAATACTATGGAAGAGTCAAAGGGCTGCAAAGGAAGAGGGGATGGGTTTGCTTGATGTTTCTGTTTCAGGTAAAGAATTTCAATCAGTACAGTGAGCACAGTGGTTGGGACAACCCATAAATACATTAGAACCGACAAATACTAAAGCTGGAGGAAATCATTTGAATGAGAAGATTTCTTATTGAAAATTGGCCACTTTTCCAAGATGAATTTTTTTCATGTTGACGTTGAAATTCTTCATTTTTCACAAAAAATTGCGTGACTTTTTAATTGAAAATTTTCTCTAAAATGTTATTCAAAATGGTTATCAACATTTTTTATTTACTGAAACCTGGGTTTTTGGTAAACAAAAACTTTCCATAATCATTTCAATAACATTTTTAATAATGTATTCAATATTTTTTTGAATTTCAATTAAATAATTATATGCATTTTGGAGGGAAAATTAAATTTTTATTTTCAAACTCTTTGAAATGAAAACAGCTTCAAAAGTCTGACATTTTCAGGAAACTGATTTTTGGTTTCTGACCAGCTGTAATACATGCCTATACAGTATTTTCCATCCCAAATCACTTTACAAGTTTGACAAATTGTTATGCAAACAATACATCAAAATCATTTCACCTAGCACTGAAATGCTACCAATTCAGAGGTAGGACATGGCATGGCAGCCTTATGCAAGTTTAGGACAGGAAATAAAGAACAGCGTATCCTCTTGAAAGCGTATCCATATAAACTTACAGGGAATTTGGATAGGCAGGATGTTTTTTGAACTTCACTTAGGACACTTGATGATTGCCCTGTTCTGTTCATTCCCTTTGAAACACCTGGCATTGGCCACTGTCGGAAGACAAGATACTGGGCTGGATGGACCATTCGTCTGACCCAATATGGTTGTTCTTATGTTCTTATGACATTGAGGTTAACACCCTTACTAGACTATATTTATGCATATTGGGTAGCTGACAAATACTGACTGGCCTCTGTCAAGAGCGAAGACATAAAAACAGACAATGAAACAATTTGCTCTGCTTTGTAAGAGGCAAAAAATATTGCTCCATGGTTAGTCTTGTTAAAAACAGATGTAAAGCTGATGCCCTGACCACTTTTGGTCACTAAAGAGGCTGTGGCACTTCTCAGCAGATTAAGGATGTTAGCCTCAATGCCCTTGCTCAACGATAATGTAGGTGATTATTCTCTGCCCACTTCAAATTCCCCATTCACTTTCAGTTGGATACAGTCTTCTTCTTCAGTTCCTGACCTAGACACTGGTTTTATTCTGTTGTGTGAATATGCTCAATTCCAAGGGAGGCAGCATTTCAAAGGCAATATATGTCTCCTTCTCAGAGGACAGCACCTTGACACGGTGGGAAGGCTGACAGCTATGCTGGTGGGAACTTTAACTCCCACCCAAGCCGTACAGCTCAAAGGATAGGGACCAGAAGAAAAGCTGCCATTGGTCCCCTAGGTCAGGGATTGAGTGATAGGCCAACAACTTGTCCTTGTGAAAGAGTGAAGTTAGAAACACAACAAAGGAGCCATTCCAGCAAACAGCCTGAAAGACGGGGATGAGGCAGTCTTGTTCATGGTTCCTGGGATATCATGGTCTGATATCCCAGGAATGATTCAGATTCAGATATAAAGGTAAGATAGTAGCAGAATTTCTTCTGTAGTTACTGTAAGAATACCCACATTCATGCGGCTTATATTTGAAAAATGCAGATGAATTACCTAACCTCCTTCCTTTTGTGCTTCCGCTGTGTGCATTCAGGGAGCCAGTCAGAAATCATTAAAGAAACGGAGTTTACAAATATCTCATTAGGTTGGATGCTCATGGATTGGATGAGGAAATGGAACCCACTGCTAAGGATAGAAAGGATGCTCCTGAATCGCTGCATTACACTGCAATATTTGTAAAGTGTGTAATCTGGAACAAATGGGCTTCCCTTGATCTTAACAAGCCATCAGGGAAATTCTACAAGTCCATCTACCTGTAGAGCTCCGTGAACTGTATGCACGCCACATAGATCACAGGTCGGATGTGTTTATTAGGTTGTTTGAGGGTTTAAGAGTAGTTCATTTAGGAAACTCTTTTGCACATGTGAACACTAGTCTGATGAGACTTTAAGGAAGATTAAAAAACTTTCAAGGAAACTTGAAAGCTTTCACCATTTAAAACCCTTCATATATAACCCACTTTAACAGAAGATCTTGCCAGATATGAAGGCAAAATCCTTAGAAGCTGAGACCTGTTCAGAATTATAGACTCCTGATGGCTTTTACGGCTGGTTGCAATTTTTCCATCAAAATTGTTTTTTTGACTAAACAAATTTTGTTATCAAGTTGTCAGCTTTCTGCAGAGAAATTCGACTTTGTCAAAGAAAGGAATACTCCAAAACAGAACATATTGATTCAGAAATGCTGTTTCAGAGCCTGATGGGAGTTGTTTGGGTGTCTCATGAACCTATTCTCCTCTGTGCTGGTCTTCCAGCCAGACTGCAGCTCCCATGATGCACTGCAGTGGCACAGCAAGAGGGCAGATCATGGCGCATCATGGGAAATGTAGTCCGGCCAGGGAGTCCAGCCTACAGAAGAGACTGAGAGCAAGAGGCACTCAAACTACAATTCCCCTGAGGCACTGGGGTGCCATGTCTGAATCAACATCTGTTGGGTTTTGGCTCTCATTTTTTCAGTTTTTGATTTTTGGACCAAAAATTTGGTTTTCTATGGAAAATAAAAACATTTCCCTACCAGCCCTAGTGTATTTTAATTCCTCTACTAAAGAGTGCCCAAAGTGTGGCCTCTGGGTCAGATGTGCCCCATTCATGTTTTACAGTGTGGCAGCTTCCATGGGCAGGTGAAGCATGGCAGGACTATAGGTCTCCATCCAATGCTCCTTCTTGATCCCAGCTGAAGTCCACTCAAAGAAATAAGCAGGATGATATGTGGCTCTTTGGCATGCACAGGCTGCACCTGCTAAAGAACAGCGTGGTGCAATCCTTGGGCTCCTGGAAAGATGTCAGGGAATCCATCATCTGAGCAAAGTATTTGCCTGTTTACTCTACTCAGTCTCCATGGAGCTGGGTAAATCGTCACAACTTTTATCTGATGAATGTCACCTGTTTTTCTCTTGATAAACAGATCCCCATCTTCCTCAAATCACCATCCAATACTCCCCACTGTGAATAAGTGGTCATGGATGGGGCAGAGAGGGTGCCAGCCTTGCATCCTCGCCCCCCTAATCCCTGGCCAGAATAGCTGATGCAAAGAGGGGAGGGAGGAAGTTACTCCACAGGGTGGGATGAAGTACCCTACTCTTCCTCCCCACAGCGAGTGAGTGGCGGGGGAGACACGGTGACTCTGGTTCACACGTCATCCTCTCCTCTGCTCCTGGGGCAGCGCAGCTCTGTGCCACCCCTTACACTCAGCACGTGGTTCTGTCACAGCCTAACTCGAACACCGCCCTCAGAGCCCGCTGCCCATCTCATCCCCGTCCTAAGGAGATACCTGCCTCTCCAGCTGTCCCTGGCTTCGAGCTCCCTAGGAAGGGAAGGTGCATGCGGCAGTGTCAGGAATAGCCTCTTACCTGTGGAGTTGCCTCGGCGAGGACAGCCGTGCCGGTGTGCCACCGCAGCAGAGTAAGCGCCAGGACAACGTGCACCACCCCAAACCGAACCTGCAGCATCTGCAAAGCAGAACAACCTATTGACTCACTCCCCACCGACGCGCACAGAGGAGGAAGGGCACGTGACAAGGGCAGCGGAGAGCGGTTACAAGGACAAGGATGAGCCAGCCCCAAACAGACCAGACACACGGAGGGGAAATGACTTGCCCAGGGTCACTCAGCAGAGCCAGGAGGAGCCCCTGACCCATAGCTTAGTGCCCGATCCTGCCTTCCTTGATGCTTAGGAGCCGGCCCAGCTCACTCCGACCTGGCTGGGAATCTTGCCATTGATTTGCATGGGAGTTGGGGCCTCCAGCCCCAGAAGAAATCTGCTAATCTGCTTGTTAATCTTCTTTCCATGCCCAGCCCCAGAGAGCATAATTCAGCTCTGACTCTGCCACTCTCTGTTGACTCTCCTGCTGGAGCCGGCAGAAATAGAAAGGCTGTGTAAATATATTCTGATGATCGACGAGAGTTGTTTTATCCTCACTTTCGCAGATCTCTCACGAGATCGGGCAGAACATACCCAGCAGAAATGTTTGACTTTGCTCTTGTTTCCCACACTACAAGAGAGACAAAGCAAAGTGCTTGGACTCCTGTTTTAAAAGTCCAGCTATAACATGTGTCTTCATTTCTCTTAGGGTGACCAGACAGCAAGTGTGAAAAATCGGGACGGGGGTGAGGGGTAATAGGAGCCTATATAAGAAAAAGACCCAAAAATCGGGACTGTCCCTATAAAATCAGGACATCTGGTCACCCTAATTTCTCTGCTTCTCACACGGGTTTTCCTTTAAGTGATCAGAACAAGCCACCTTGCCTATTACCCTTGTACTGACATTTGCTAGTACCAGACACTGTAGAGCAGGGGTAGGCAATCTATGGCACGGGTGCCGAAGGCGGCACGCGAGCTGATTTTCAGTGGCACTCACACTGCCTGGATCCGGGCCAATGGTCCGGGGGGCTCTGCATTTTAATTTAATTTTAAATTAAGCTTCTTAAACATTTTAAAAACGTTATTTACTTTACAGACAACAATAGTTTAGTTATATATTATAGACTTATAGAAAGATACCTTCTAAAAACCTTCTAAAAACGTTAAAATGTATGACTGGCACGCGAAACCTTAAATTAGAGTGTATAAATGAAGACTCGGCACACCACTTCTGAAAGGTTGCCGACCCCTGTTCTAGAGGAAGGTATAAAAATGGTGTTAATTTTAATTATTTTTACATGTGCTTTTGTTATCTGGTTTCATACCCTTTTCTTTTGTCCATAAGGTTTAGGAAATGGCTGATATGAACCGGAATAACTCCAGAGGAGTCAAAGGAATGAATAAGGTGAGACTGATGTGTCCACTCATTCTGAGCAGTGATCCAGAAGCTAACAGAGCTACACCAATTTACAGCAGTTGAGCATCTGGCCCAGGGTTCCCCCCTTCCCTTCCTCCCCTCCCCCTGTTGTGGTGCTTTATAATGTGTATTTTTGTACTTGGCTGTGCATTGAAATGAAAAGTCGCCATCTATCATCTTGCAGATAACCACATCCTGATTATTTGGATACGGGGAAGTAAAAATAAATGGTGAGGTTAAATACACCCGTTTCATATGGTTTAATGTCTGCACTGGTATTCATTCATCCCAAAGACCAAAGAGCTAAAAATGGCATCTGGTGTACTAATAAAAATAAACACCATGGCACCTGCATCACAAAAGACATTTGATTAACCAGCTGGAACTCAACTCCGGCCAAATTAGAAGGAGAGGAAATTGTAGGGACTAAGGTCCTGCTTCTGCTCTCATTGAAGTCAATTGCAAAAGTACGGTCTCATTGACTTAAATGGGAGCAAAATCAGGGCCAGCCTGAGACCATATTAACCCCACCACTCCTCAGCCTTTGCTTCTGAACCCTTCTGTATGAGGACAATGAGCATGCTGCTCCCCTAAACATTATCCTCCCCTGCAGCAGAGAAGCACATTGGTTCCCCTGAGTTTTGGGCCTGCTGAGGTGGGAGAAGGAAGCAGGATTTGCCCTTCTGTGAGTGATTTTGCCCTAAATCATTTTTGCCACTGAAAGCAAAGTCAAAGCCATTGATGATGGTGTCAGCTGAACTCACCAAAGTCAGGGGTGTTACATTTGTGTATGTCAGACATGAATTTGACCCACCACTTTTAACCATATTCCTGGAGGTTAGCTATTTACACTAGTTACTTCTCTTTCTTCTGTTGTTCATCTATTGTATATTCCGATGTTGCCTGAACAATTCCACTCAGTTCCTTTGTCACTTGGATTGTGTAGATGTCTGTTCCCCTTCGACTTGAATCGTGACTCAAGCTTGATCTCGGGTAGGTGTTGAACACTAGTGTTCTACCTCCTCCCTCCAAAAGAGAAATGTGAAGTTAGATCTGAACTGCTCTGAGTAAACTTATGACTGCAACACAGCTCCTGGCAGGATTTGGCCTCCTTGTTGTTGGCTAGATGCCAATAGCTTTACTCATGCTGAGTAGCACTTACTCGACAAATACTCCCACTGAATTCACTGGGTCTACATGAGGAGGTAAGGTGCTACTCCATGTGAATGCGTGTCTCAGAATCTGTTATCTGAAATAAATAAAATACTGTCCAGCTTTCAACAGATAAAATTGCATGTCTGAAATTTTGACATATTTATGGGTTTCACCCATATTTTAGCTCAAAACGCAGCAAAGCTTAAATTCCTGGTGTAATTCAGCATCTTTGTTAGCGTTCCAATTAAAACAGATAAAAGAAAGAACATTTTTCTGCCATATCAAGACAGGATAAACAGCAGCAACCTTTGTCAGAAATCTGCACGTACCATTCGAAGCGCCTTTCCAACAGAAGGCCAAAACAAAGTACAGCTCTTGACCATCCACAACATGGTAACTCCCTAACATCAGACCCGAGGGCTCTGCAGATATGTTTTTCTTTTTTCTTTTTTTCTTTTAACAAAAGTGAAATGACAACCCCAAGCCAAGATGGCTGAGCAAAAACCAGACAGTGTAATTCATTGCAGAGTTCAAAACCATTCCCTATCAAAAATGTGAACAGCCATCATTGTTCTTTCCGATTCAAACGATCATATTTCACACCACTCTGAAGATTACTCTGAGCATAAATCACAAGTGGTTTATTTTTCCTGCTTGACAGTTAGCAACAGAACCGAGGCAAGACTTCATACACTGCACCACAATCTTTCACTCTCCTGCCATTGTGCATTGATTACTCTCTCACGCAAATTTTAACAGCAACATTGTAACATCTCCGCACTCCTCCAGAAATTTAGACCTTACTCTTGCAGTGAACAGGAGCAGGCAGGACCCTGAAGTCAATGGGGCTTTGCAGGGATGTGCGTGTATGGTGTTCAGAAGCAGGATCAAGGTCACAGACTGTCACGTACTGCGCATCATAGACATTAGGTACTTCATGGCAACAGCATGAAAACTCAGAACTTCCCGCTCTAGAAGCATTGGCCTCTACTATTAGAGGTAAAGGAGAATCTCCATTACCGTTAGTCACGCAGGGCCTCTGACATCATCCTCAGCAATTGTAATTCCATCCTGTAGAGGGCAGTG
Source organism: Platysternon megacephalum (assembly GCA_003942145.1). NCBI lineage: Eukaryota > Metazoa > Chordata > Testudines > Platysternidae > Platysternon > Platysternon megacephalum. Next base: position 4,130,231 of record QXTE01000125.1, on the reverse strand, counting down.
GTGTGCACGCTCAGCAACCAGCTCATTGTACTATTCTGCAATTATTCAGGTGCCATCAAAAGTGGTCTGTTACTACCTGTGCTAGTTAAATGTATCATTTTGTGAGTCTCTCCACTGAGGGTCTAACCCATTGTTCTTAAGATGCAGATGGAAGAGAATTGTATCTGAAACAAGGATATGAGCTACTAACAGATGCCCTGGAGGCTCTGGGAAAAATCCTGCTCCCATTGAGGTCAATGGGCAAACTGACATGGATTTCCGTAGAAGCAGGACTGTGCCCTCAAGTGCATTTATTACCATAAAAGCCAAGATACTCCCATATCAGAAATGTCAGTGATTTCAGAAAGTTCTGGGGAGCCTTGTTTAAATGCAAGAGGAATGATCAGTAATACCATGAAAATGTACAAGGAAGGGGAAAAATACCGCTGCTGAATCCAGCACACAAATAGCTTAGCATTGCTCTTTTGTTCTCATCCCACAGATGAGATATGACACACTCTGCAGAAAGCAGTCCATTATAAAAAGACATTGAAGTATGGGACTTACTGGAAAATGCATTCCATAAATTATAAACAGTTAAAGCCAGATACCCTCTGTTGTTAAGAATGCATTTGCTGAAGTAAGTTTTGATTTTTAAGTTTTGGAAATCCACATCAATTCTTTTATTATATGTATGATGCAGTCAGAATTAGCTTTTCTCTATGATCATTTCAAACGGCCTTTTACTATTAATCTGGTGAGTGCAAAGACTGTTCAGACCCCTGAGAATGTAGGGAAATAGCTCACAGCAGGCTTCATCTTCTTAAATCTGCTAGGATCTTCCAAATCTCATGTTTAAAATTGATGAACTTTGGCCAAAGAATCCAAAAGTGATGAGTGATGTTGGGGGTCCATCTGAGAGGCTTGATTTTCAGAGGGCGAGTACTCAGCAATTGCTGAAAATCAGGCTCCTTCAAGATGAGCACCCAAAATCATTCATCACTTTTGAAAATCTTAACTTTGATGGATCCCTTCACTCTAACAACACGGTTGCCAATGCTTGATCCTTATTGGGTGTGTTATCTTGCCATCGTGGCAATTATTTCCCTGCTATTTTGATCTCTGTTAAATTGTGCTTAAACGTTTTCTTGCATTTAAACTTTGGAAAGAAGGAGATGTGGCGAGAACACGTGCAGCTCTGGCTGTCTTTACTCAGGCAAAACTCTCATTGACTTCAACTGGACGTCTATCATCATGAGGACTGTAAGACTGGACCCCTAGGGTATGTCTACACTGCCGCTGAGCCAAGCCTCTCAGCCCGCGGTAGACAGATGAGCTGGCTCCACCGAAGCTAGTGCACCAAAAATAGCAGCCTGGATTTTGTGGCACCAGCTACCCACCTGAATACAAGCCCTGTTATTTTTAGTGCACTAGCTTGAGTGGAGCTCGCAGGTGTCAGTCTTCGCTAGGGGAGTTGTCTGTGTAAAGGGCCTGATCCTTCAGTTCTACAAACGAGAGAAGCCGCTTTACTTCAGTAGGGCTACTCATGTGAGTCTTGCATCCGAAGAAGTGGGTATTCACCCACGAAAGCTCATGCTGCAAAACGTCTGTTAGTCTATAAGGTGCCACAGGATTCTTTGCTGCCTGTGAGTAAGGGCTGTCTCTCAGAAGGTCAAATTCTCATCAGTGCTACAGGATGTATACAAAAACAATACCCTGGGTTTTTAAGAGGAGACTAGACCCGCCCCCGTGTGAACATCTGAACTCGCACCAGCATAAATCGGGAGTAACTCAGCTGCAGTCCATGGAGTTACACAGATGCAAAAGCAGTAGGAAGAGGATAATCAGGCATGGTCCCTGTTTGCTCATTTGAATATTTTGTACAGCCCAAATAGTCCATGCGGGATATTCTAGGAACGTTTTCCTGGGAATTAGCAGGAGTTACACAATTTGGACAGCTTGCAAAGCTAAGAACAATCTGTACCTGACTATCACCCACCACAAACAAACATTTAATAATAGCAAATGAAAAGCACTTTGTCTGAAGGCAATCATGCTTGGACACCACATGTATCAGCCACAAATGACTCTGACAAAATCCACCTAGAAGGCTAAGGAAAAAGTGCTAAATAAGCAGATTTTTTACAACATACAAGAAAAGAGCCATTAATGAGAAGCACCAATTTCCACCTTTGCTAAGCAAGATAATTGAAAGAACTTTACAGCATTCTTGGTATGCACTATGGAAAACAAAACTTTATTAGACTGTTATCCATTGCCAACAAATGCTCAGCTCCTAAATCATTTATATATTTACCAAATAAGCAGGCCAACTTTTCTAAATGTTTCTAATCACAGTTACATTTACATTTTAAGACTTCTTTTTTAAAAAGTTTTCTTTGCTCTTCAGGATAAGAACTAACAGCTCTTCAGTGTCACTGGCTTGCATGCCTTCAGCATTTAAAAATAAAGAAAACAAACCTTTAAAACAATCAGAAAGAGGAAATATACACAGAGGTGAAATGTACAGGGATATATACTAGGTTTTTATTCACACCTGCAGAGGAAATTTCTCTTTTCTTAACAGTGGAGGGACATAAGTGGAAGTTCTGCGTACAGATAAGTGCAGACTATGTTATTTGAGCAGAGAATAGTGCCCATTACAACAAGTTAAAATATACTTCCATAATTATACAGATAAAGCTCTCAAGATTAGCTCTGAAAAAGAGAAGAATGGCATTACAGTGGTAAGATAAATGGCTCAAATATTAGATGTGATGTAATGGATGATAAACATATATTACCCTTTTGAATAAAGATCAAAACTGATTATTGGTGAAGAAAAAATTGATAGCTGGGTGAAGATGTATTGTAGGTTGAAATTGTAGGTGATCTATTTCTTTGGGCAAATTCAGAAGAATATAAAGGTGAGTTACAATCATATTACAAGCAATCTGTAGACAGTTGATGCATGTTTTGAACTTGCTCAGTAAAATAACAGTCCTAGAACTCAGAGATACACTTAGCAGTTAGACGAAGTTCGAGTTATACAAATCCTGATCCATTTGAAATCAGCAGGGCAGGATTTTACCGTGAGTATTGATAAGCACCATTGCTCCAAACAGTAATACTTTGCACTTATATAATCTTGATAATTTATTTCACAGTGGGTTTTTTTTATCCATAGACTTCAAAGTGCTCTACAAAGAAAGGCCAGCAGGATTATCTCCATCATATAGATGGGAAATTGAGGTCCAGAGAAGTTAAGTTAACTCGCCCCAGTGTCATGAATAATCCTCCTGATTCTCAACCCTATGTTGAGAGGATGCTGCTTCTAAAGTGAACAGCCAAATAAGCCTGTAGTGCACGCTCCTGTGTTTTAAGAACTGCAGAGATTTGAACCCCAGTGAACAAAGCCCACGTTGGCTCCCCAAGAAAACGCCCCCGTTCCCTCAGCAGCCTCCAGAGTGCAGACCTGAAAGTTCTTTACATTTACACACTAAGTGACCCCAGTTACGGAGGCAGAGAGAGAGAGAGAGAGAGATTTTGAGCCCAGTCCGAAGAAAGCACAATTACAATCACTGGGCCAGACTATGTTTTCAGTTACAACAGTGCAAACCTGAGTTACTCCAAATCTGGCCCATCATTGATATTAGGATGTCCCTTGATCCTTAATGCTCTTCTGTAGACTTAGGAGCTTTACAAAAAGAAAAGAATAAAGAACTTGCTGGCTAAGAGCTTTCCCTGATCTAATTTCTTCATCTTGTGCCTTAAAACATGCTACAGGTAACAGCCATGTAAACATGTCACTAAAAATACGTTATTTATTAAAGCAAAGCAATCAATCTAGCTATTTAACTAGATTGGCTCTTTAATTCCTTTACAGCCGTAAAATGCATTTGATTTATTCTTAGTAGAACATAACACACAAAAGGGAAAAATCAAGGGAAAACGAGTAAAATACCACTATTATCTAGCATCTAGAGAGCACTTTACATCTTCTAAGCCCTGCACAAGCATAAAAGCAAGCAGCCTCTTCAATAGGGATGCGCTGTTTGACACTTCTTGTTTAAATGCTAACTCGTTAGCTAACGGAAATATGTTTCTGTCTTCTATTATTAGTTCATTTCCAGTACCCAAATTACTGGGAGATGTGCTTCTTACTGACATACCCCAAAATGCAAAGAGGAATTGCACTTTTCCCATTAGACATGTGCACGTGTGTATTTTGTGCTTGCTTGTTAATTTCAAAATGTTCAGTGTTCATATGCTTAACAAAAAAAGCAAATATTTAAAGAGTTTCTGTAAACAAGGCAGCAGACACACACAAAAATCCCAGACCACCCCCCCCCCCCCCCCCCCCCCCCCCCACACCCCCCCCCCCCCCCCCCCCCCCCCCCCCCGCCCCAGCCCAGTTCCTCACTTATCTTACCTTGCCTTGGATACAAGCAATCCCAACGTTGATGGATCTTGCCAGGATCTCCCACCCTAACTTATCCCTAATGCTCAGCTTTCTTTCAGAGTTTTTATAGTCTCTGCTGTAAGCTCCAAACTCCAATCCCTGCCTTTGCTTTCACTTACATCATTTCTAAAGATTTTCCACTGATCCTTGCCCTAAACCTTTCTCTCCCTCTCACTCACACACACACACTCTTGCCTCACATTTGTTATATTTATTGCTTGGATTGAGATGATTAGGTTGTAATTAAAGGTCTAGGGTTTTTTTTTAAAAAGAATCAGAGACATTCCTGGGAGAGGAATAATCTTTGGTATCAATACCTTTCCTCTGAGCTCTTAGTAGTGCAACCAATAATAGAGAAAACATGATGTCCTGGAACGTCTTTAAACAACAGTAATTCATGGGACTACAGGAATGAACGTAGAAGGGCAATATGTACTTTAGAGAGAAAAAATACAAAGTGTGCATTTTTATTAGCTGTTATTGCTGTTGTAAATTAAATGAGGTGTATATAGAATGGCAGGCTGTTTTGTACATCTGTCATAGGGTCTTAGGTCTTTCAGTGGCATGTACTGTTATCTTCATTATCGCAACTGCAGCAGAGTACTGGCTGTGAAAGCAGAGGGCCATTTTTTAATAGGCAAAGCCATGGTGCCCATTTAGTTGCCTGAAATAGCAGGCAAATATGAGTCTGTCATCTTCTTTATTGCCTGTCCTTCTTCTTCCATTTGCAAAATGGTTCATACAATGCAAAGTACGCTTTGTCCCAATCTTTAACAAGCGTAAAATTCCTGCTTGTGGAGAATCCATTATATGAACATTTGCAGACCCCTTGTTTATTTGACAAAAGAAGCTGACCAATAGAGAGTCTTTTTGTCACTGCTGTTGCTTTGATTTTGCAATAACCCTACCAAAACTCAGTAGGTAACGAGAAGAAATTTTATAAGTAGCTTCTTCTTATGCGTTTGGCTTGCAAAACTGTTCTGAAAACTTGGTAGCCCCAGAACTAAATCTACTGGCTCACCATCTACCCTTATGAGGATGATTATAAAAGAAGAAATGGACAATATTTTAACCAGCTGTGAAAAAAAGTATAGCTCCCTCTCAAGGCAAGGAGGGCAGCAAAATGTGGCAGAACTGATATAAACCACACAACTGGAAATGTCTGTTGCAAAATAACTTTCTTCCCATCCACATCTGGTTCCGAAGCTGCAGCCCTTCCTTTCGGATGTGGAGTGTGCCACTGTTCTCCCCGCTTTTGTGACCTTACGATTAGGCGATGCAATGTGCTCTACATGGGCCTGCTGCAGCTTAAAACCATTCAGAGAGTGAAGCTGGCACAGGACACAGCGACTTGCTTACGGAGCAGAGCATCATGCTGGGAGCACGTGACACCTGTGCTCTGGGGTCTGCATTGGTCTCCGGGTGGAATTTAAGGTTATTAAAGCCCTAACTGCTCCGGCACCAGCCTACCTAGGGACCACCTCTCTTGCCAGGTCACACTACCACAGCCCCAGGCAGCCAGGCAGCTCAAGCTGGATCCCCATGTTATAAAAGAGAGGGAGCGGCTGGCAGGGTGTTCACCCTGTAGGCTCCAAAACCTCCCTCCCACACCCACGGATCCAACATAGAATCATAGACTGTCAGGGTTGGAAGGGACCTCAGGAGGTATCTAGTCCAACCCCCTGCTCAAAGCAGGACCAATCCCCAACTAAATCATAGCCCAAATCTGGTGACTTTCTGGGCATGCTGCAAAAGACACCAATTTGACAGGGCTGCTGGAGAAGGCTGAAGACACTCTTCCTAGATGATGAAGAAAGTAGGTGACTGGCTGACTGAGCTCCTGTGGAACTGCTGATTTTAATGCTGGTGACCTTTCATCTCATTGTATTACTGTATCATTATGTTAGAGCACCTAGAGATGTAAACCGGCCTCTTTTATCTTAAATGCAAATAAATAAAATAAATAATTCAGTTGAATGCAGCGTTTCTTAACTCAGGGGCAATGGGGAAGAGGAGGTCATGAGATGTTGAAAACTTCATGGCAATCCGAGGAGAAGAAAATCTGGCTCCCCCACTCCCCTGAGGCCCCGATCCTTCAGGATCAAGTATTTTCTGTCAAACTTTCCAAACCCACAAAATAAGTGAGACAGCCTTGCCATCGTCACGGATGCATTTTTTTTACTCTTACTCTTACAGGAAATGTAAAGGGGATGCAGAGCTTTTTGACTTTGAATGAGAGGCTGCCAACTTGAAAGGGTTGAGAGACACTGGTTTGAGCCGTTCTATTCATAGAATCATCATAGAATCATAGAATCTCAGGGTTGGAAGGGACCTCAGGAGCTGTCTCTTATACACATCTAGATGTGTATAAGAGACAGCTCCTGAGGTCCCTTCCAACCCTGAGATTCTATGATCGTAATAACTTCGTATAGCATACATTATACGAAGTTATACGAGAATGATCACATCCCTCGATCTGCTGGAAATGCCCCTACTTATACAACCCAAAATGCCATTAGCCTTCTTGGCAACAAGGGCACACTGTTGACTCCTATTCAGCTTTTCGTCCACCGTAACCCCTAGATCCTTTTCTGCAGAACTGCTGCCCAGCCATTCGGTCCCTAGTCTATAGCAGTGCATGGGATTCTTTCGTCCTAAATGCAGGACTCTGCACTTGTCCTTGTTGAACCTCATCATATTTCTTTTGGCCCAATCCTCGAATTTGTCTAGGTCCCTCTGTATCCTATCCCTACCCTCCAGCGTATCAACCACTCCTCCCAGTTTAGTGTCATCTGCAAACTTGCTAAGGGTGCAGTCCACACCATCTTCCAGATCGTTAGTGAAGATATTGAATAAAACCGGACCCAGCACCGACCCTTGGGGCACTCCACTTGATACCGGCTGCCAACTAGACAAGGAACCATTGATCACTACCCGTTGAGCCCGACCATCTAGCCAGTTTTCTATCCACCTTACCGTCCATTCATCCAGCCCATACTTCTTTAACTTGCTGGCAAGAATACTGTGGGAGACTGTATCAAAAGCTTTGCTAAAGTCCAGAAATAGCACATCCACTGCTTTCCCCTCATCCACAGAGCCGGTTATCTTATCATAGAAGGCAATTAGGTTAGTCAGGCATGACTTGCCCTTGGTGAATCCATGCTGACTGTTCCTGATCACTGTCCCCTCCTTTAAGTGGTTCAGGATTGATTCCTTGAGGACCTGTTCCATGATTTTTCCAGGGACTGAGGTGAGACTAACTGGCCTGTAGTTCCCTGGATCTTCCTTCTTCCCTTTCTTAAAGATGGGCCCCACATTAGCTTTTTTCCAGGCGCCCGGGACCTCCCCCAATCGCCATGATTTTTCAAAGATAATGGCCAATGGCTCCGCAATCTCATCGGCCAACTCCTTTAGCACCCTCGGATGCAGCGCATCCGGCCCCATGGACTTGTGCTCGTCCAGCTTTCCTAAATAGTCCCGAACTACTACTTTCTCCACAGAGAGCTGGTCACCTCCTCCCCATACCGTGCTGCAGAGTGCAGCTGTCTGGGAGCTGACCTTCTCCGTGAAGCCAGAGGCAAAACAAGCATTGAGTACACTAGCTTTCTCCACATCCTCTGTCCCTAGGTTCCCTCCCTCATTCAGCAAGGGGCCCACACTTTCCTTGACTTTCTTCGTGTTGCTAACATACCTAAAGAAACCATTCTTGTTACTCCTAACATCTCCGGCTAGCTGCAACTCCAAGTGTGATTTGGCCTTCCTAATTTCACACCTGCATGCCTGAGCAATACTTTTATATTGTCTTCTAATACTTGACGGCAACCAAAAAATTAACCCCTGGCGGTGACTTTTCACCAAGGTGTGTCAGGAATTCATGTTAATGGGGGGCCCAAGGGTCCAATCAAAGTTCATTGAAGTCAGAGGGGGTTGGACTGGGCCCTAAATACCACATACAACAATGTGCTGCAAAGTTCCCCCATCGTGTAAGCATTTATATTCAACATTGTCCACCCTGTGCTGCCATTGGAGGTATGGCCCAGGCTTAAGCCCTCTCCTAGTGCATGTCACCCAGCATCCCACAAACCTCTTTTCCATTGACTAAAAAAGCAGGCGCATCCGGGGGTTTTAAGCTTCCTCAGCTGAAGTCAATGATGAAATCTGCTTAAAGATGACTGGCCTTCGCCAGCCAGGGCTGTAGGAGAATTTTGTCCCCACGGACACTTGCTCATGTTGGTGAGAGTTTACTCGAAATGGGACTAGGCTAGGGATCGCCTGCCTGAGGGGGTGCAGTCTAGCCCTTCACCAGCCTGACTTGTGGATTCGTTTGGGGAAGGGGTAGGCAACCTATGGCACAGGTGCCGAAGGCGACACCCGAGCTGATTTTCAGTGGCACTCACACTGCCCGGGTCCTGGCCACCGGTCCGGGGGGCTCTGCATTTTAATTTAATTTTAAATGAGGCTTCTTAAACATTTTAAAAACCTTATTTACTTTACATACAGCAATAGTTTAGTTATATATTATAGACTTATAGAAAGAGACCTTCTAAAAACGTTAAAATGTATGACTGGCACGCGAAACCTTAAATTAGAGTGAATAAATGAAGACTCGGCACCCCACTTCTGAAAGGTTGCCGACCCCTGGTTTGGGGTGTTTCAGGGTGGCACCATTCATATCTTATGAGCTATATGTAGGTAGTGTGACATGATCATCCTGGTAGCTGCTGCGTCATGCCTCAGGTGCCACCCCCCTTCCAACTGACCCATTGTCTTCTCCTTGTGCTCCTCCAGCCCCCAGCGCTGTTGACTCACTGGGATGCCTTAGCCCGCCTGCTAACACACAAGAGTCTGCCCCTTCCAGACTGAACAAATCAAACCAAATGGAAACAATAGCTCCCATCCCTCCTTAGGCTACATGGCTCTTCCCCTGCTTGCCCAAGCTGCACCCTCACAGGGTCACACAATATATTCTCCCTCGCTGGGCTACAGTTTCTCTTCTAGCCCCATCCTGGGCTCAGCAGCCCATTTGCCCTGTTGGTGCAGGGCCACATAGGGTGACCAGACAGCAAGTATGAAAAATCGGGACAGGGGGTGGGGGGGTAATAGGCACCTATGGAAGAAAAAGCCCCAAATATCGGGACTGTCCCTATAAAATAGAGACATCTGGTCACCCTAGGGCCACAGAAGGGAGACTCAATTCTACCCTGGTTGCAAGTCCCCACCGGGCTCCATAAATAAGTACAAGCATTATCTCCCTTCGACACCATACAACATCCATACAACTTCCTTCTGATCCCTCCTTGGAGTCTTTCTCTGTCCAGTCCCTAGAGCCCTTCTCGTTCCTGCTCTGCTCCACCAGCTGTCGTCCCAAGCCTGCTACCATGGGCAGCCCAACCTGAGATCAACACCTCCACTCCCCCACCCGCTCCACTGAACAGCAGGCTGCTAGTTATATAATCATCTTGGCCAATCCACTAACCCCTCCCCCAGTCATATGACCACCAACAATCTCTCCTGGAGACTACATTTCCCAGTGCGCCCCACTCTTAAAGGGCCAATTCTCCAATTATGTCAGGGCTTGCAGGACCTGCTCTTAAAGGGGCTGCCTGCTTGTGTTACGGGTACGTTATTATTACTTCAATGTTACGGTGGAAAGAACAATATTAACTGGAATTCTACTCATTTGTCTGGAACAAACATGAGCATGTCAAAGTTTAAGAAGAATTCTAGTCTCTACATACAAAGCACTGGGCCATGATTTCTAAGCAGATTTACTCACTGATTTAAACTGGCTTCAGTGGGCCTACTCCTGTGAGTAAGTGCTCACCAGGTGAGTAAGTGTTGCAGAATCAGAATGAGCGGCTGCACGGAAAAAATGGAGCTCTCTACTATGATGCATTTGCAGCATTGCTGGCACTCCAGAACAGGCAACTTCATTCAAGCAGCTTTCCTGCTATCACCAGCTTGTGACATGATGACAGGGTACATCGGTGTGGTTCAGTCCATCACATGGCAAATTCCAGTGATATATTCTCCCCAGTAGCGGCGCCAGCTTTGCTGGCGCCCTAGGCGGCAGAAGGTCCCGCCCCCACATTTTTACGGGCGGCGGGGGCGCAGGCGCCCCCAAAATAGCAGTGCCCTAGGCGACCGCCTAGGTCGCCTAATGGAAGCGCCGGCCCTGATTCTCCCGGGCATTCATTCATGTTGATTTATTGTTTGCAGTTTAGTAGCAGGCAGAGGCTCCAGTCAGGAGTGGAGTCCCAGGCGTGGTACAATCTCAGAGGAAGACACCCTCCTTACAACAAGGAGCTTCACCCATCGTCCCACAGATTGAACTCCACCAAAGTCATTGGGCATTTTGCATAAATCACCATGGAATGACATGGCTCCTAAGCTGTAAAAGTCTGCAGTTTATAACTCAGCCTGTATAGTGCCTGCTTTTCATAGATTCATAGATTGCAAGATCAGAAGGGGCCAATGTGATCATCTAGTCTGACCCCATGTAGAGCACAGGCCATAGACCTTCCCCAACACAGTTCCTAGAGCAGATCGTTTAGAAAAAACATCCAATCTAGATTTTAAAATGATCAGTGATGGAGAATCCACCACAACCCTTGGTAAATTGTTCCAAGGGTTAATTACGCTCACCATTTAAAATTTACACCTTATTTGCAGTCTAAATGTGTCTAGCTTCAACTTCCAGCCACTGAATCGGGTTAGACCTTTCTCTGCTGGACTGAAGAGCCCATTATTAAATATTTGCTCCCCATGTAGATACTTATAGACTGTGATCAAGTCACCCCTTAACCTTCTCTTTTTTAAGCTCAATCGATTGAGCTCCTTGAGTCTCTCACTCTAAGGCAGGTTTTCTAATCCTTTAATCATTCTCGTGGCTCTTCTCTGACCCCTCTGCAATTTATCGCATCCTTCTTGAATTGTGGGCACCAGAACTGGACACAGGATTCCAGCAGAGGTCGCATCACTGCCAAAAACAGAAGTAAAATAACCTCTCTGTTCCTACTTGAGATTCCACTGTTTATGCATCCCAGGGTTGCATTAGCTCCTTTGGCCACAACATCACACTGGGAGCTCATGTTCATCTGGTTATCCACCATGACTCCCAAATCTTTTTTAGAGTCTCTGCTACCCAGCAGTCATAATCACTGTGAAATACTGCCAAAGGTATAGAACATTTTCTCAGATTGGGCCATATGCTGTCAATTCGTACTCAATGGAACTGTTACTTGAGTAAGGATGGAGTAAGAACACCAGGATTTAGTTCACTGTGGTTGTTAGAGCTGGCCACAATGTTTGCTAAAACATCTGCCATCAAAAATAGGGGTTTCCAATGGAAAAAAAGTGAGGGAAATTAAAAAAGTTAGAGAAAGTGGGATTTTTCCCACCAAAATGATCTGAATTTTTTTTTTGGTGAAAACTGAAATTTTTCACAAAAAATCCCAATGAAAGCAAAAATCTCTTTGTTTTTCTCTAAAATGTTCATGAAAAAAGAAAGCGCCATTTCAAGCAGAGGATTATTATACTTGATGCCAAAGAACTAAACATCTTGGGCGAGCTTCTCAGCTGGCATCAATCATTGTAGCTCTGCAGAAGTTAATGGCACTGCACTGATTTACATCAGCCGAGAGCCTAGCAGGTGGTTCTTTTACCTCAGAAGTCAGTTGGCCAGATTCTGATCTCAGTTATAACAACGTAAAGCCAGAGCAATGCCAAAGTGGAGTGGAATCGCAACAGATTTACATAAATGTATCTAAAAACAGAATCTAGCTCAGCATTGTATGATGCTATTGTTGTTGGAGGGGAACATTGAATATCGCTTTTATTACACCTTTGCATGCTGTGTCAGCCATCTTGGACTGTTTAACGTATGGTGCCTTCTTCAGTTTAGTAAAACATGGTGTTTTACTCATTGTAATGTGTCTTTTTTAAAGCTCCAAAGTCAGGTGACCACATCATGAACTCATGACCAGAGAAGCTGCAATATTTTAATATAGTCACTATGGTTTTCAGTTACAAAATTGCAAGTAAGTACGGCTGGGTTATATCAAACCTCGAAAAACCAAGTTGGAAGAATGGAAACACTTTCAGATCCTGAACTGGTATGGAATGGGACTAATCATTTTTAATTCACCTCTTTTTTTTTTCTGTGTGTGGATATTGCCAGAGAGCAGATGACTATAAGACTGTCTCTTTACACACACACACACACACACACACACACCCAAAAAGATGTAATGCATACACTGTGCATTAACAATGTGCACACATGTTTTCTGAATAAAGATAAATTTTGCTTCAGAAGGAAAGAAACATCCTAGGATCTCTATTATTAAACCGGCAAGCTGTCAAAAGTAGGTTTTTGTTGTGTCACTTCCATTTAAGATGACTCCTTGCAGCTACATAGATTATGAAAGGGCAAAACCCACAAAGTGAAGTTAATTTACAAAATCAAAGTCAATAACATTTTGTAGGAATGTTAGACTTTTTATTAATAGTTTCCAATGTCTAAAATGCCATTTGGTCTAAATTAAGTACTTGTGGGAGAAGCCAAATCACAAGCATCCTGGGGGACCATAATAATAATAAGAAATAATCCAGGAGAGTTGATTGCAAGTCAGGCTTTCCTCATACCTCCCCAACTATGGGGGGAAAGGACATGTCTTGGAGTGAAAAATACTGTCTATCCTCCATGCCCAAATTCGTGGCCCCACTGCCAAGACTACCAAGAGCTTTAGCAATTGTGAAGATGGCTTCTGTGATATGGGCAGTTGTCCTCTAGGGCCTGGACAGACAGTACACCATCTCATTTCAAATAGATCACCAAAAAAAACATCACAGGGTAGCAATTTTTAGTCTCTACCGACCTGGTGTGGAGTCAAACTGGCAACCTAGAAACGAAAGGCAAGAGAGCCTATTCCCAGTCCACTGAGCCATGTAACTGTGAATTGGTTTCTTACTAAATATAAGATGACATGGATTGAACCAGCTTAGTCTTCCAGGTTTTGGTAAGGAAAAAAAACAAGGGGTTCCATTTTTTTTTTTTTACACTGAGTCTTTTGTCCAGTGTAGCCATTTGTGCTGATGTTGTTCATTACCTGAAATAAACTCTTTTCAATCCATCCAGCCAAACGTTTTTAAGGAGCCACTGACCCGCCAAAGTGTAGCAAAGTATATGCCTTTGCACTGAAACACATACTTTACTCTTAAAGCTAATTACAAATGTGGCTATAGAAGCATGAAATTGAATGCAAGGTTAGAGTTTAGCTTTGTGGCACAGAACTGCCAAAATGAAAGATATGTGGTTATGTGAAAAAATCATCAGTGCTCCATACTGAGCTCACAGCTTTTGCAGTTCCAGGCAGTACCTTTCCTCACAGGGCTGGGCTCTCACCCTCTTCTACACCCCCTCACAGCTTTTTATTCACATCCACAGAATTAAGAAAGTGGAATTCACTTCAGTTTTACTATGATGAGGCATAGTGTGATGGCAAAGGTGTGGCGAAAAAGGGCGGGGGCACATGATAACCCTTAGTCATCCTACTCTGGGCTCTGACCCCATCATTACTAATAAAGGGAGTCCAGATGGGCCTGGATGGGAGTCTCCAACCAACGCTTGGTGCTGGAGGAAATGGAACCAGAGACCATATTTTTGTTATATATGTATGTACAGCACCGAGCACAACAGAGCCCTGTTCCTTGATTGGTGGCCTCTAGACACTACTACAATAATAGTAATAAATAATAATAATGAGTAGGCCACATTCTTCCCTCTTAGTCAATATTGAACCAATCCTCAGTATGGTGCTGTGGAGTTGGGGCTGCGGGGCCTGATTCTGATCGTATTTATGTTGGTTTTGATCTGGTAGAAATGCCCTGACTTCAGGAGAGTTACTCCCAATTTACCCCGTACAAGTTACTTGAAAATCACACCTGCTGTGTTTATAGCTGAGATGTAAAACTGAAGCCTTTGGCCACTTGTGATTATTAAAGATCCCATGACACTTAATAAGTTTGCCCTGATATTCTGGCCAAATTCCAACATTCCTGTTACTTCAAATGGACACAAACACTTTCTTCACTTACTAATCCGTAGATTCATAATTTGAAGGCCAGGAGGGACCATTGTGATCATCTAGTCTGACCTCCTGCATAGCACAGGCCAGAGAACTTCCCCAACATAATTCCTAGGGCAGGGCCTTTAGAAAAACATCCAATCTTGATTTAAAAATTGTCAGTGATGGAGAATCCGCCATGACCCTTGGTAAGCTGTTCCAATGGTTAATTACTCTCACTGGTAAAAATTTACACCTAATTTCCATGTCTACCTTCAACTTCCAGCCATTGGATCATGTTAGACATTTCTCTGCTAGACTGAAGAGCCCATTATTAAATATTTGTTCCTTGTGTAGATTCTTATAGACTGTGATCAAGTCACCCCCTAATCTTCTCTTTATTAAGTGAAATAGATTCAGTTCTTTAAGTCTGTCACTGTAAGGCAGGTTTTCTAATCCTTTAATCATTCTCATGGCTCTTCTCTGAACCCTCTGCAATTTATCAACATCCTTCTTGAACTGTGGATACCAGAACTGGACACAGGATTCCAGCTGCTCACACCAGTGTCAAATATAAAGGTAAAATAACCTCTCTGCTCATACTCAAGTTTCCCCTGTTCACGCATCCAAGGATTGCATTAGCCTTTTTGGCCATAGCGGGAGCTCATGTTCAGCTGATTATCTACTCCCTTTTTCAATCGTTTTCAGAGTCGCTGCTTCCCAGGGTAGAGTCTCCCATTGTGTAAGTATGGTCTACGTTCTTTGTTCCTAGATGTATTATACATTTACATTTAACCATATTAAAATGTGCATTATTTTCTTGCGCCCAGTTTACCAAGTGATCCAGATAGCCTTGCATCAATGACCTGTTCTCTTCATTATTTCCTACTCCTCCAATTTTTGTGTCATCTGCAAACTTTTTCAGTAAGGATTTTATATTTTCTTCCAGGGCATTAATAAAATTGTCCAATAGCGTAGGGCCAAGAACATATCCCCGTGGGACCCCACTAGAAACACACCCATTCAGTGATGATGCCCCATCATAATTAAACCATTGTGTAGTGATGCTGTAATCTGCTAAACAGCTGCTGCATTATAACAAAGAGCAACAACAAAAATGATAAATTGCATAATGCTCTTCATCTTCAATTTTCTTTGCAAACATTAATCAGCCAATTAACTCCCCCTAGAGGTGGCTGCATCTCATCTAGCGCCAGTTGGGTCTTCATTACAAATGAAATTATCTGATGCACGGAGACCTTTTATCTTCAGCATTGGGACATTATGAATTTATTTGCTCCTTATAATTGTTCATTGTTTCTGTTATGTGATTAGACACCTAAGTCACAAACCTGGTCTACAAGTAAAAGTTTGGCTGGCATTGTTATATCAGTTAGGGGCGGTGTGCTTTTTTGTTTTGTTTTCATTTGGGTTTTGGTTGGTGTTTTTTTCCTGACACAACAGTGACAGGAAAAGCCCTAGTGAGGATGCACTTATCGCTTATTTTTCTCAGGGAACCGGCATAAGCTATACTGGCAAAAGGACCTTTTCGGCAGTACGAGCTGCCTCTACATTAGAAGGGTTTGTTGGTGTAGCTATACGGGAAGGACAATGCTGGCAACATTTTAAGTGTAGCCAAGGCTATGTAAGATTCTTTCTTTTCACTGGCTGCATAGCCCAGAGGTTTAAAGAGAAGTATAAAGAATGAAGAATGACAAGTAACCAATAGCAAATAACTGATCCTGTGGTTTATGCAGGAATACCTGCTTTGCATGCATAGATGGGTATTTGTACATCATGAAACTCATCCCTGTGCCGAGGTTCAGCACAAGGACTTGTAGGGCTCAAGTGAGACTGAAATTTCACATAGGCCTTAGGCTGGCTCTTTGCATAGGGGTGAATTTCACCCACAAAGAACAATCATTCTCCAAACAAAAATCCTATTGTCATGGATGTTCACAAATAGTAAATAGAGAGGGGCAGAACATGACTGACCTGAACAGCTGTCTTGAACCCCAATGAGTGCTCATTGTGAACACTACAACACTACAAAAACTAATTTCCCCCCTGCTGATACTCACACCTTCTTGTCAACTGTTTGAAATTGGCCACCTTGATTACATTGAACTCATTAGCACTACAAAAGTGATTTTTCCTCCCTTCTTGTCAACTGTTGAGAATAGCCCACTTCCACCTTAATTGAATTGGCTCGTTAGCACTGACCCCCCCACTTGGTAAGGAAACTCCCATCTTTTCATATGCTGTGTATTTATACCTCTCTACTGTATTTTCTACTCCATGCATCTGATGAAGTGGGTTTTAGCCCACAAAAGCTTATGCCCAAATAAATTTGTTAGTCTCTAAGGTGCCACAAGGACTCCTTGTTGTTTTGACTGTCTCTACTGTACCAGTACCTAATTCCAACAATGGATGGTACCTTATATCCCATAGAGGGCCAATCCTTCTCCCACCGAGGTCAAGGCTAGTCTTTACCTTTTGAGTTCTGTGGGACCAGGATCAGGCTACAGTCTATAACGTGCTTTGTGATGAAAGCTGCTCTGCACATAATGACCTACAAAAAAGTTGCATTAAAAGAATGCTGAAGTTTCACAGTCAAACTCTCAAAAGTAGGAAGTGCCGGAATTAAGGGCTCCCCGTTCATCTGTAATACAGCCCCTTGCGTGCACACATTATGGTACAGTCTTCAGTTACATGATCACACAGTATTTTTTCCAGAGAGCCCTGGCCTCTTTCAGTGCACAGGATGGCCTGTACTAACTACTCATAGTTAGCTATAGAATATTTATTTTTATCCTCATCATTCAAAGGGTGGCCCCAGGCCTTATTTACTGCACACTATTCAAACTCTGCTCTGAAGAGAGAAATATCCATTTCCTCATGAGCTTGTCTCTGGTGCTAATTGCTATAGTTTCTGAGTGGTTCCCAAACATGAATGAATTTCTTTTAACACCCTTGTGAGGTGAGGAGGTGGTATAATCCCCATGGTCCTGATGGGGAGGCACAGAGAGACTAAGGTCAAAAGTCTCCACTAACTTGGGGTGCCCAATCGGAGACACCTACGGCCTGATTTTTCAGAGTAGTTAGCATTAGCGCACTTTATTTGCACAGAGCACAGCTCCCGTTGACATCAGCTGCAGCTGTGAGCGCTCAGCACTTCTGCAAATCAGACCCCGGGTCTCAAGTCAGGCACCCGGAAAATGAGAGACACATGGTTAGTGACCACCTGTGAACATTTTGGGTTAAGTGATTTGCCCAGCAACACACAGGAACTCTATGGTAGAGGCAGGGATAGAATCCAATTTACCAGGGCACCAGTCAATTAAGAAACAAGGTAATTCTCTTCCAGCAATCCCCTATCTCATTGCCTACAAACCTTCCTGCATCAGCAACAAATGAGACTGGGTCCTACAGACAACAGTCCCTTCTCTGCATAACCCTGGTTCATCCCCAGAGCAGGTCCATTCTGTGCACTATGTGAGGCAGGGGTCATGTGGAAAAAATAGTATGTGATCATGTAATTACAGCCTGTGTCATAAAGCATAATCACAAAGGGATGCAGGCAACCTTAATTCTGGCATTTCCTAATTTTTGAATGCTTGACTTTGCAACGTTAAGAATGTTCTTTCAATGCAGGCGTATTGGGTGCAATTTCCAAGGTTTTGAGGAGGGGGGCGGGAACACTGCAAAAAAATTGGAATCATGTGGTTTGGATATTAGGAAAAACAATTTCACTAGGAGGGTGGTGAAGCACTGGAATGGGTTACCTAGGAAGGTGGTGGAATCTCCTTCCTTAGAGGTTTTTAAGGTCAGGCTTGACGAAGCCCTGGCTGGGATGATTAGTTGGGGTTGGTCCTGCTTTGAGCAGGGGGTTGGACTAGATGATCTCCTGAGGTCTCTTCCAACCCTAATATTCTGTGATTCTATGAGCTGCACATGCAACATCAACAAGGTTGGCACCTTTAGATCTGGAGCACAGACTCTGCCACTTGAAGGGAAAATACTCTAGTGGTTTGTCATAGGTTTCACCCCCACTCTGAACTTTAGGGTACAAATGTGGGGACCTGCATGGGAACTCATAAGCTTAATTACCAGCTTAGATCAGTATGCTGCCACCACCCAAATATTGGAGTCATTTGGGAAACTCAGTCTTCTCCCCCAAAACCTTTCCCTCCCAAGTACTATAACCCTTCCCTGGGTAGTTTTGAGAGACTCCTCCACCAATTCCCTGGTGAACACCGATCCAAAACCCTTGGATCTTAAAACTAGGAGAAATTAACCATCCCTCCTCCTTTCCCCCACCAATTCCTGGTGAGCCCAGATCCAACCCCTTTGGATCTTAAAACAAGGAAAAATCAATCAGGTCTCTAAAAAGAAGGCTTTTAATTAAAGAAAAGAAAGGTAAAAGAAAAACCTCTGGGAGATAGCATACAAGCTGATCTCACAGACAACAAATTTAAAACACAAAGGATGTTCCCCTGGGCAAAACCCTTAGTACATTAAGAAATAGCCAATTTGATTATACCTATAATGCCCAAGACAAGTCACAAAAAGAAAAGAAACATAAGCTAATTCCTTCACTAAATACTCACTACCCTGTTTGATTCCTGATTCCTTTTCCTCTCTGGCCAGAACTGAAACTGACCCAAAACAAAGGGAACTTCCCTCCTTCCTTTTGAAACATCTTGTCCCCCCATTGGTTCCTTTGGTCAGGTGTCAGCTAGGCTAGGTGAACTTCTTAACCCTTTACAGGTAAAAGAGGCATTAACCCTTAACTATCTGTTTATGACATGGTTATAAACTCTTCTTCCCCTGCCTGCCCCCTTCTGCCTTTGCCCCTTGCAGAGAGTCAAAGATTTTTAGGCCAGATGGGACCATTAGATTATCTAGTCGGACCTTCTGGTTAACACAAGCCACAGAATTTCATTAATTACTTGTGTATTGAGCTCACTGTCTTTGTTTGACTAAAACAGCAAGGCTCATAAACCCCAGAGCTTGTCCCCATTCTCCCTGTTCCTCCCCCACTACAGAAGTACGTCTCCTCTACTCCACTGCCCCTAGTCCTCCCATGCAGCTTGTCTCTGGCGCGATATCTCTGCCGCTCTCCCACCACCTGTGCTCTTCCCCCTGCTCCTCACCCCTCTGCATTCCAGCCAGGAGGTTTGCTGTTTCTCCTCCACACTGCCTGAGCACCAGGACAGCAAAGCAGAGCCAGACACCCTGCTCTGAGTTTCTGTGCCCACCATCACCGCAGCCCCACAGAAAAGCTTGCTCAGTCCTCACAGTCCCAGAATGGAGCATACTTTGGAGAATTTAGCTGGCCAATCCTAACAAGTCTCTGCTAAGCCTCTGTGAACTGAGATTTTCAGTAGCTCATAAATTAGCCAGATTTGGTGGATTTTCCTGGGGAAGGCAAAAGGCACACCCTTGATCCCAGGGTGACCCCCCTGCCAAACATCAAGCCCCCTGCTCCAAAAGACCTGGCTTGCGAAAGTTTCTCAGTCAAACTCTTGCACAATTTTTTTTTTTACCACAGGGAGAAAACATATTTCCCCCTAACCTTGTTCTGGGAAATGGCGGAACCAGTTTTGCTGAAACTTTCAAAACAAAGAAAATCAGCCTGAGACAGACACCTGGCATGAAAAATTTCAGCCCGAATGGTTAAAGTTTAGCAAAGTTACAAACCCACTGACAACATGGTATTATGATGAGAAGTGTTAGGCAATCTTAACCGTAGGTGTTGCTACCATCTCCATCTACATAAAATACAGCAGCTAGAATACTATAGAGCTAAAGAAGTAATTAATAATCAGCGCTGAGAATGTAATCCTCTGGGCATCAGTTACACAAACCAAGCTGTGGTACACGAAAGACCATATAACATCATCTTTAAAATTCAGCAGATACCTTCCTTTGCTTAAACCCTGTAACACTTCCATGAAGACACAGACGTCTCAGGGCTCAGTATTCACACTGTCTCTGCCGCTCTTTGCCTGAGTACACCCTTTATGTGCATCTGTCTACCTGTCCTTCTCTCATTCATCACATCAGCTCACTTCCTTACATAGGAACGCACATTTCACACAAGGCCCTAGAAGCGTACACCTCTTCCTTCCACACTCTTGGCCAAAGTTATCCCAGGTGTGAGTCAACTGGATTACACCGGGGAGGAATCTGGCCCTCGATCTGCATTATCCATAAGTGCAGATGTACTGGCATTGTGCTTACTTTACAATTAGGCTTGGAACCCAGACGCAAAAATGTAATGGAGTTTCTCATGTAACCATATATTTATTTTGGTTACGTGCGGCTTCAAGACAAATCTAAAATGGTGCTGGACAGCTCTGCTGCCCTCAAAAGAAGTTTGTCAGCAGAGTAACAATAATGTTCTGCTGCTGAAAATGATGTGCTGGGCTTTATGGTCAGCTTTTAGGTTTCAAAGTGCTTTTTTTCCACTTTGATATTTGAGCCCTCCCCGAACAGCAAATCCTCTGGGTGTGTACATGGCTCTCCAAGCAATGGTCACAGGAAGACCTAGACAAGCGCAAAAAAATACGCTGACGCCATCTGAAAATGATTTGTAATGTTTGAGCCGCATGACCTCAGTCGCATTAACATAGTGATTTAAATACTGCGGACGGCTTTTCTGAACTTCTTTTAGAAAGTTCTTATTGGAATTATTAGGCATCCAAGATATATTTAAAACCAACCATCCACCATTGGAATGAAACAGAGAGCAGATAATGCTGACTAAGCATGGTGTACCCAATCTTGCAGCCCTTATTCAAGCAAGTTGCCGTCAAGGGAACAATTCATGTAAGTAAAGAATCCACATATCAGGAAGGACTGCAGGGCCAGGCTCTTAAACTGCATCTTGTCATGCAACATAGTAGTGTAGATGCTACCTGACATATGGCCCCTTATGGACTCAATGCAGGAATCTTAACAGAAGTAGAACCTTGCTATATTAGAGCAAAGCTGCAGTCAGAAAAATGACTGTAAAAATAACATTGTCAGGTTCACTTCTTATTCTCTGTCAGTGACTTCCAAGAAGATGGTGGATTTTCCTAACCGATAGTTTTGCAAATGCAAACTGGGAAGCTGGGATGTGGAAATACAGCTATGGGTTTAGGATTCCCCCCATCCCATCTTAGATACTACTGCACCCAGATACAGTTGCAATGGGTGTCATAGAAGTACCTACACGATCGATCAAGCCACACCAGTAATACTTAGAATGTCAGCTGCTGTTCTTGTTTGTACAGCGCCTAGCACACAGGGGTCCTGCTCCACAACTAGGGCTCTTAGGTGCTTCATAAGAGATAGATAGATAGATAGATAGATGAGGTGTATGGGGATAGATAGATAGATAGATAGACAGATAGATAGATAGATAGATGAGGTGTATGTAGATAGATAGATAGATAGATAGAGGGGGTGGATGGGGATAGATAGATAGATAGATAGATAGATAGATAGATAGATAGATAGATAGATAGATGAGGTGTATGTAGATAGATAGATAGATAGATAGATAGATAGATGAGGTGTATGGGGATAGATAGATAGATAGATAGATAGATAGATAGATAGATAGATAGATAGATAGATGAGGTGTATGTAGATAGATAGATAGATAGATAGATAGATAGATAGATAGATAGATAGATGA